>JNEM01013741.1:0-33213 GCA_000697335.1 Conidiobolus incongruus B7586
AATATAAATTATTATAATAAATTTTAATATTATATATTATGTTTATTTAATTTCTAAAGTAAAGTCATTTAATAATAAAATCTATTTTGTTTTTTATAATATTATTTTTAATTGATATTTTTAATAAAATTAAGGCTATAAAATATTTTTTTAAAAAAATAATTAGAAAAAAACTAATATATTTAGTATATTTACTAGATTATAACCAATATGATTATAATATAATAAGTAATTTAAAAAATCAACTTATAAATAAAAAAATATTAATAAAAAATTTAATTAGTTTATAAAATATTAAATTTCATTCTTTAATAATAAGGATTATTTTTTAAATATTAAAAGCTTACCAAAGATATAACAGAGTTATTAATAATAAAAATAAGTATTGATTTTTTATGATATATATATTTGTAATTTATATATTAAAATGATTATTTATTTTATATCTCAAAAAATTTTCATTATTTAATATTTAAGATAATATCAAAAAATAAATTGATTAAATGATGAATTGATAGCTTTTTTGGTGAATATTTATACTGTTCAATATATAACCAAGTATTAAGGATCATCTTTATGTTGTAAAAAGCTATAATTGTATATCTAAAAACTGAATGTAAAAAATTTTAATTAAATATTTGATTATCTAATAATAATTAATACTTATTTAATTTGAATAAGAATTAAATATCCTTTATTATTCAAAATCGCTATAGAACAAAAATAATTTCTCAAAAAATAGACATATTTTATCCAAACAACTATATCAATTGTATTCGATTGACTAATCTTATATATTATAACAGACTATACATGTATACATGTTATTTTTTTGGTATATTAAAATTTATTAAATTGAAAAAAAGTGAAATTGTACATAAGTTTAGCATAATTAAAGATAATTGGATTAATTTGATATCTGGTATTTGTTACAGTATTATTACCACACAGGAGCCTATACTTTCAGCTAGTATCCCTATATCAACCAAATGAATAATCATTCTTCCCTCGTATGCAGACTCGCTTACTCTTCATTCATTGATTGGTTATTTAACAAAGCCACCGCAGTAACTCTTAATTTACTTTACCCAATCCATATTTTAAAAACTCGGAATTTTGTGATTCATACTAAGATCTTCCAGAGGTAGGCCCTCCCTGCTATTTGACGGAATCAGTAAAACTCCCTCTCAACCCATCTTATGGCCGAATATCCTTGATCACCTCCTCCCTTTACTAATTCTAATCAGAATACTGGTTCCACAAGAAGTGTTAATTCGCTATAAATATTATCATATCATGGTTATTTATTGAGGATAAAATGCTCATAAAAGTTGATTTTCAAAAATTCGCACTCATATAATCTGAATCAAGGACAAGTGGTTATAGCAATAAATCAATTATAAGTTAATTATGCAACATATAAAACTAAAATATTGGATTTATGTGAAATTTTATATATTGGCAACACCTTTTTCAATAATTAACTATGAACAACTAGATACATTGTAAAATGAAAAATCCAATTATTCGTTAATCAATGCTTAATGATAAATTTAAAATAAATATATCTTGATTTAATTTAGCACAATATTTTTAATTTTAGAAATGAAACCATAATAGTTAAAATAGATAAATTCTGAACATAATAAATTTGTGAAATTAAATATAATCTTAATTCAAATAATTTACTTTATATCATGTAATTGTACAAAGCACTTAATTGCTTAATATTATAATAATGAATATGGAGTATTTTAATAATCACTTGAAATAATTTTTTTCAATAGATCAAATTATGAATTTTAAATTTTTATAATTAAATTAGTCAGTCAATCATATTAATCAAATAAAAACTGTATAGTTATTTAGTAGTTTGAAAATAATTATAGATATTATTTATTTCGCCAAGATATAAAATAAAGCATATTTACAACTTAATTCAATTTTGTATATAATAAAATTTAAAGGATTAAAATTGATCAACTAACAATTTATGGTTCTAATGATGGCATTTCAAAAGATCTGATGCTTCAGTCAAATTTCTATTTGAAATTGGTCATTAATCAAATGCCAATTAATTGCCTTTGAATTAATTGAACGGAATTAAAAAATTCATTAAACAATATATGCTTTTTATTTAAATCAAATCAAATATTCTGTTACTATACACTTGTTACAATAAGATATTACACAAGACTTGAATAATACATAATAGTGGTTGAATTTTTGATGAAATATATATTACGCCATTTATTAATTTTGAAATTTTGAGGTTTTATTAAATTCAAATTAAATTTATTGCATTTGTATTTATAATGAATTTTAGCCAATAAAACGTTTGGAAAGAAGTATAAATTTGATATATTACTAAATATAATATCCAATATTTGAAGAGAGTTAAGTTTGGTAAATTTCTATTCAATATTTGATTTTATAAATTTATTAGGATTTATTAATTGAAATTTATCCAAAATTCGGATAGATTTTAACAATTAAACTATAATAATAATAATAATAATAATAATCAAGTTTAAAAAACTTTTGAAACTTATAGTTTATTATATCTCTTAATATATATTAGTATCCAGTCATCATTGATATTTTCTATTAAATACTATATATCTGAAATAATACATATTTACATTAAAGCAAGTCTAAAATTAGAAGCACATTAAATTTTACATAAATTCAATAATTTTTTCTATTGGTTATATTAAGAATTTAAATTTTTAGGGTTAAATTGTTGGCCAAATATTTTGTATTAATTTTAAAATTACATATAAATTAATAGTAAATTCGATTTTTTATTTTGCTTTTTTGTCAATTCGATTGATTTGAAAAAATATGAAATTTTATTATCTATTGCTGAGTGCTTGTTCGATATTAAGTGTCTTGGCTAATAGCTTATATTCTAGGTCGTTAGGTATATTTGAGCTGATATTGGTTAAATCGATTTTTATTAATTGTTGTTTAGGTCCTGATTCAAATCATTTACTATTAAGAAGACAAGATTCTTTTGATTCTTGTCCTCCTCTAGGGGAATGTAATTGTCGTAAAGATGAACAATGTCAACTTCAAGCAAGGACAGTAACATCATGTGCCAAATACATTTGCGTTCCAGAACCTTCAAAGGATTCCAATCCTTTACCAGTAGCTTTAGGTGTGGTTTTTGGGATTTTGGGATTTCTTCTAGTGTGTTTTTCGGGATTTTATTGGGTTAAAAGACAAGAAATTAAACAAGCTGGTGGTCTTATTAAATATATTCAACAAAAGAGCAAATGGCCAACACCCAGTTTCCCATACAATGGTATCACTCGCTCCAATAGCGGTGTCTCTTCGTATCACCCGAATAACCAATCGATCTCGAGAACTCCTTCTATCTTATTGGAAGCCAAACCCGAGAAAATTAATTTCAACAATGGCTTGCAAGCTAAAGTAGTAGATTTAGACTCCAACAGCCGTGTCCAATCCATGCTTGCTACAGTTACCCCTCAAGTGGTATCCTCGCAAACTGTTGCACAAACTCCTGTGGTATCCAACTTTTCAGAAATCAAATCAGACTCCGAAATTCATCCATCTACTGAATTTTTTTCTATTCATAACGAACAAATCACTCCTCCACGCACTCCTCAAAATTAATTTATTTACAACTTAACTTTCAGTACCTCTTTTAAATAGCTGTTCAACTGGTTTGAAGGTTATTTTTTAGAGAGGCTTTGATCTCTTAATTCTGAGCCAATATAATTCACAAATACATATCATATCCTCTTCCAAAATGCAATCAATCCAAATTGGTAAATTGCAGTAAATTATTTCATGTACTTACATATACTCATTCGACCTAAAATTTAAATTATCATTAATTAATAAACAAAATTTATTTTGGTTAAAATGATAGTCTTTATTTATTTAAATTCTTGGCTATATCTTTAACTCCTCTAATATCCATTTTTCTTATACCATATTATCATATTATCATATTATCATATTATTGATAAGTTACATTAAGAATTACCTACATTAATTATTGTTCTCACAATGGGATATTATATAGATAAAAAGAAAACTTGAATACCGGAAATAAATTGTTTATCATATCCACTTCTTGGAAGTTCCATTGTGTAAACCTTTGTTGAAAATACAAATTTTGGTAAATGTTTTAATAATGTGATTATAAATACAGGATGTTTATCATATAATTAAGCTATATTGAGATGAAATTTTAAATTTAGAATAATGATATTGTTATTACAAGATATATAACAACCTTAATCTAACATTATTGCTAAAAAACTAATATTATAATATGAAATATACTGCATTTTAAACAATTGAAATAGTTGTGGTATTTCCAAAATTAAGCCCAGAAAGTGATTTTGTTCCAGACCTCCTCACCCCTAATTTCACATCTCACTTTAATTAGTATGTGATATTATTTTAGATGTTAATTAATTGAGAAATATTATACATATTATAATTATCAATGTTTGGTTTTAAATTTAATTCTTAATTGTGAATGATTTGGAATTTGCGAGATTAAAAACTATTAAAAATATTAATATAAGCGAATAAATGTTTTATTAATTGTTAAATAATATACATTAGTGCAAATTGTTAATGATAATATGGGAGATCAATACATCTTATAATCCGATATCTCAATTTGATTTTTTTCTTAATGTCTCTAATTGAAATTCCAACTCTTTTATTTCCTTTTCATATTTGTTCTGATTTAAAAAGGTTAGAATAGCCAATATGTAAATAATCCTTTTTAAATCTTACCTGCAAGATAAGCTTATATTGCTGATGATCTTGTATCAAAGAATTTAACTCATCTTCTCTACCCTTCTCATGCTAATGATTTTGTTTAATACATTTATTTTGAGAATTTAACTTTTAATTTACAATTTCAATTTGTTGATTGAAATTATTTCGAAGATTATTTGATCTTTCAATAAATTGAGAGTGAATAGAAGGTCCTAATTCTTCTAATAATTTCAAAATCTCATCAAGAGAATAATCCTTTCAAAAAATATAGTTAATATAGGGGTATGTATTTCTTAATTACCTTTGTACTATCAAAATTGAAATCCCAATCAACAAGATCCTCTTTGGAAGCAGTTAATACTTCTTTCTAATTCAGGTTTAAATTAATATTTTTCAATTGAAAATAAATATTACTATTTGATTCTTTTTGTCAGTTTCAATCTTATCAGTTCTTCAAATAATTAATAAATTATTAATAAAATTGATTTTTAATCATTTACTTTAAACGGGTATCAAGAAAGTTATTTTTCAATTCAAGTTCTTTTAACTTTGCTTCTTCGATTAACTTTTGTCTATGCCATATATAGCAATGAATATATAAGATAGATGGTTTGAATACCTTACTATATCACTTAAACTATTGGCCACGGTATCAATAATTGTTATAACTTCATCAAACCTACAATTGAATTTATTTTGCAAATGTTAAAATATTTAATTGATAAAAAATTTTCATAATTTTTATCAAAAATTTACTTTGAAGTATCGAAGCCATTTTCATCTGATTCTTTTTCAATCTTTTCAGCATTTTTTAAATTGATTTCGAATCTAATATTATTTATAAGATAGTTTAAATTTTTATGAAACATTTTACTTTTCAATATTTAATTGAATATTATTTAAAATTTCAAATATTCTCACACTAATGTTTTTGAATGACCTAGAATAAACCGATTAATTAACTATTCATTATAAAATCTAAAACAAAATCTGATATTACTCCATATCTTTTCCAGAACTTAATTTTTCGCGATAATTTTGAATATCTGCAATGCTAAGGTTATTATCATTTTTTGATTCCAGTATTTGCTGATTTTTTATATAAAATTGTTCAATATATATTTTTGTTGAAGATTTAATAGCTTAAAAATATTAAAATTATGCGGACTAGAACCTTTTGATGTTATAATATACCTTTTATTTTTTCATAGCATATTTTTTTGGATTTTAATTTTCCTTGAATTATATCCATTTTACATTCAACCTTTGAAATAATTTGATGAACTGAATTCACTTTAGATGTCAATTTTGAAATTTGATTCTTTAAATTGCAAATATTATCTAGAATTGGATCATATTTAAAAATGTAATATAATATTAATGTATATAATTACTATAATATGGAATATAATACTCTTCCAATCGTTGGTATAATTTTAAATAGTCTATTTGAATGTTTCACATGAAATTATTTCATCTGTTTAATCAAATATTTACTCTTTTTGAATTCAACTGTAAGAGAGATATTATCTTGATAGATATTTTTAATTAAATATAATAATTCAATTGTGGTATTAATATTTTCCTAAACATTGTTATCCCCAATATACTTTCATTAGAAAACCGCTGTACCTTTGAAATACGCCAAAGGCATAAAATTTCTTGAAATCTATCATAAATCAATAAATGAACTGAGAAATTAATCAGAATTTAAATTTGCATTTTATAATTAGAATTTTGAAACTCTTGATATTGATTTAATAATTCTGAAGCCCTCTTAAAGTTTTCATAATTTGAATTGATTTTATTCTTGTTATTTTCTAAAGTTGCATTTATTTCCCAAATTTTATTGAACTAAAAATTAAATTAAAGGTAAAATAATAATTTTGTATAATATTACCAGTTCAATATTTTGAAAACTTTCACTTTGATATTTCTTTAATGCAGTTGGAATAAGATTATGAAAATCACAAAGAATTTCACCAAAATTTTTATCATTTGATCCTTGAATATCATGTTAGTGTTTGTAGTATTAATTAATTATAGCTATTACCAGATTTAGCTGTATTTTCGATATCAGCTGAGTTTGATCTTTGAGAGTTTAATAAATGATCCTAAACAACATTATTATTTTGTTTGTTAAATTAATCTTGCAATTTTACCATATTTTTTTGTTCATGTTTGACAATTGGTTGCAATTTTTGAGGTAAAGGAGAATCTCGATGAGTAGTTAAATCAATTGATTTTTGAAACTTGGAGGTTGACTGAATAAAGTTAATATAATAAGTTAATGGCAATTATTGATTTAATATACTAAAATATTTCCAGTTATTGGTGTAGATTGTCGACGAGCATTTTTCTTAAAATCTTCGGATTTTTTGAAAGAAAACATAATAGAAATCTGTGATGAGGAAGTGTTTGAATATTAGGAATGCAGTTGACTAAATAGTTTTTATACATTTATTGAATGCGATTATGATTTAATATTGGCATTCATCTAGATTTTCCTTATAAGGATATTCGACTATAAATCTTAAACTATTAAAGTATTAGATTGATAAATTGTATAGAACACACGCACGCACATAAACAAGTAAATATATACTTGTTGATTATATTATTTTTGAAATCTGATCAAATTCGATGTGGTTTCTGAAGATATAATCATGTTAAAAAATCATAAACCTTTTTTTGTATTATCTTGAACCAAAGCAAATTCAATTACTTCAATATTGAATCAAATTATATTCAAATATTTTTAATACATTAAAAATAAATTATAATTTGAAAAATTGGTATTACATTTGACAGATTGAATATTGTATTGACCCAATTCATTTAACATCCTTAAACTACTCACTATAAATATAATGTAAACTGCATTTATTATTTATATAATGTTCTACAAGATATCATTTAAATGTAATAAATATATTTGATAATGATTACTTGAATATATCACTTTAAATTAAAATTTATTATTAATACGGATGATGTGTAAAATAGTTTAATTAATAAAAATTAAGCATTTATATTTATATGCAAATTTAACAAATCAAAGTAACAAACAAATGATTTTAATGAATAATTAAAATCTCATGCGATATTAAATATCAAATGTTAAGTAAAAAACTTTTAAAAATATATATATTAAAATATGATTCAATATATGATGATTGAAATATTTATTTTTAATTTGTATTTGTATTTGGGATACTGAATTTTAAGAAATTAACAAAATGATGCACTCAGGTATTAGAGATATAAAGTTAATTAAATTTCTATCAAATAAAGTTGAAGTTTTACGTTCAATATTATTAGAGATATTGATAATATTAAATCTATTACTATAAATAATATCGCATAGATGAACTAATAAAATGAATTATATCTTTTTAATTTTTTATTATTCGAAATAATAATTAAATAAATCCGAACTCTATAAATAGTACCAAACAATCTAAATTTATTTTTTTTCATTCTGAATATCCAAAATAGTTATTTTTGAACAATAATATATATATATATATATATATTATATTAATCATAAGATAATATCAATATTATATTTTCATTTATAAAATAAATCTAAATTATTCCAATATGAAAAATTAAGATAAATAAATTTTATTATTATTACAATACATAAAAACAGATAGATTAATAAAAATAAATATATTAAAAATTTTTTAAAAAAAATTATTGTTCTTTCTTTTCAATAGTAGTTACACTAATAAAAATAAATAATAAATAAATATTTAGTGAAATAATTATATTATAAAATTTACCTCTTTGCTTCTTTTGATTTCTTTTCAAGTTCCCTCTGCTTCATTTCTTCTTCAGTATAGAATATCCTCTGGCTCCAAGGTCTATTATCCTCTTCGGGCTGAGTATTGGGTTGTCTTAGTCTGGCTTCCAGCTCCTTCATCTTTTCAGCTCGAGTCAATCGGTTTCGTAACAAGATCCAAATGACCACGATGAATATAGTGATCAACTTATCGTAAGGTTTAGTTATTTCGAATAATTTAGTTAAATACTCGTTTATAATACTCATTTTTAATTTATTATTTATATATTTTTATAATTTCGAGATAGAAAGTATTAGTTTTGATATCTATTGTAATCCTTTTATACTTTATTTTTTTTTTGATTTTTTATCTCTATTTAAAACTATCCAATCAATCATAACAATTAAAATCATGTTCATATAAATTAATTTAATTCATTCAAAATTATAAACAATTTCCAAATATTGTTTTATAATAAACATGAAAATTTATTTACAAAATATTTGGCCTATATAACATTGATAACTCTTTAGATTAATATAGATTAGAAGGGGAATAGTAGAAATGGGATGGTACATGTGATACTTGCTATTAAACTAATAACAATAATACGATTCTTAACCAGCTTTAAATAGTTGATCGCTTTGCAGCTATCTTTAGGAGGAGAAATGGAAATGATACTGGGTTCTATCAATTTGGCTGAACTTAATGAAGTAGCATTGTTCATAACGACGGATTGATCATTAGAATCAACGGACATCTCTTCATCCTTAGTCTTATTCGTTTGAGGCCTTTTGAAAGAATATTTGCGATTCATAATCGAATTTCTGACCCAATTACCACTACCACCATTACTTGCATCATCCAACTTTTGTGATTTAAATATGCCTAAAATATGCACCAAATTAAAAACTCCGTAAATTGCGCATAAAATACTTGCAAAAAATAGGAACCAGATGGGATTGACAAGGAAGCGATACCATCTATTGACCTTAAATACAAACAATAGAGCGTATACAATGACAATTAGAGTACCAAAGACAATAATTAACCCAATATTTAATAAAAAGTCCAACTGATTAATATTCTTTTGGTTATAACTAATGAATCGAGGGAATGAGTGATGATTTAATGTGCTATAAATATGCTCATAAGCTTCCAAAAAGATCTTGGGTTCTGTTGTCTTTTGAATCTCTTTAAATAATTTGAGTGTGATGGATGAAGGTAAATTGAGTTCCATATTAGAGTCTGGTGAAAAGAAAGTGTCTATAACATCTTTTAATTCTATGGCGAATGGTAAATAGGGCGGTATCGTCAAATCGCTGATAGATTGATTCAACAGTGTACTATTCTTCTTGTTGTTGTTTTGGCCATTACTTCGAAGATCTGGTATAATGATGCTTTTGGTGATATTGGGTATAGAACTGCGATGAGGATGTTCCTTTAATTGGAATTGACTCAGATTCGATATACTGCTCTTGGTATTGTGGCAAGCTTCGGGCATTCTAATATTTCCAAGAGACGTATTATTGTCCATGGGCCGATTTTTATAAATCACACAATAACGTCGATACCATAGTAAAAACTCCAAATTCTCTTCACTATGCTCTACCTCTGTCAAGTATTGTTTTAAATCTTGTAAACTGAAAGGACTTTGAGTAATCCCTTCCAATATAATTTCCAAATCTATTTGATTTAAATAATGTGGCATTATAATAATCTATATACAATAATAATAATAATAATAATAATAATAAACCAAATATTTAAACAAAAACCGATTAACGGAGGATTTAACCTGCCTTTATATACTCTAATGGATTTGACTGAAATTAATGCATTGATTTTTAATTAATTTCATAAATGTTGAGGTTAAAGGTGTAATCATTTATATATCAATAATTCAAAAACAGTTTTTATTATAAGTTCAATAAAGATAATTAACATATATTAAAAATAATTAAGCATGTTAAACATTTATACATTTATTATATTATATTATTTATAGATAATTTAATAATAATTTTGAAGGCATTAGAAAATTTAAAAAATCAAAAATACCCATGAATTAGATTTGAATGAGGGTTCACATTACACTATTGGCGTCATTATTATAACCTTAATTAATTTCAACTTTCCATTCCCGCTGATATCAACTTGTTAAATTCTAAGAATTTGATTGTTTTTTGTCTATTATGTAATCTTGATTCATCGGTTACCCTTTTTTAATATTTACTAATATATATATAATATGATTATAGTATTTAACAGGTTTTATTTATTTATATTCATTGTCAACTATAGGTTAAATATAATTTCATTTTATTATTAATATTTTAATAAAGAAAAATTACAAAATTAGTTTAATTATAAACTGATTAAAACAAAGAGAATATGATTTAATACTAAACTATGATTTATTGATTGATTATAGGGATGTTTTTTAGTAGTCTCATTGAGAAATCAATTAATCAGTTTTCAATAAATATACAGAAATATATAGAGGTTATTATAATTAATTCCTCTAGCATTTTCAGCCTAGGAACAATTGATAAAATTTAAAAATTAATCAAAAATATTTTTAATTATCTAAAAATAACATACATCCACATGAAAAAAATTGTTTTCAATTTAATAATTAATTCAGGTCATTAAATTTTCAAAGTTTATAACAATTAAAATCATAATATTATTTTTTTACATATTGCAAATAATGTAATTATTAATGGTAAACATTCAATGAGAAATAACTGACTAATTGATAGATATCCATTTCAAAGGTTGTTTATATTGGAATTGGGTATAGTATTTTAATAGTAATAAACTTAAATATTATCCTTGAAGCTTCATACTTTAAATTAAGAACTTAATCCACATTAAAAATTAAATTTAAGATATTGTTATCGGATGATCAGTTAGTATTACAAAGTGTAACATATAAAAGTTTTGAAATTGGAAAACCTATATTAAATGTTGAATACTATATAATTTTGAAACTGAATTTATTATTGTGATTATAATATAATTGAAATAATTTATTACTATTATTAAATTAAATTAGGACATGATACTTTGATATTGGTAATATTTTGGATATTTGAATATAATATAATATAATATTTTATTTTCATACAACTTTAATGCTTATTTCTTGAATAATGTTAAAAATTATGCAGATTTGAAAACAAAATGTTTTGAATTTATCATCAGTACCCTAAAAACATAATGGTATTTTATATAGTATTGAAACTAAATATTTATATATAAATATATGGAATAAAGGGTGTTAAATTACAAAATCATACCGATTTTTTGGTTGATTATTATTATTAATATAACTGTTATTTTATATAAAGTCAATTTAGAATTTAAATAATAAAATATTCAATGTAACATGTTCTATTTATTATTTCTAAATTATCATAAAATAATTAAATATATGATTAATATATCAGTACTGTAAATTATGATCCAAATGTAATCATTTTTGAAACAGCTTGATAAAAACGATAAAAGAGTATTTGAGGGTTTTTGGCTGTACATTTCTTGATTCCTTATATTGTTTTAACATTATATTTATAACAAATTTAGAGGTTGAATGAAATTAATTTGGAAATTTAAATTAATTATCAGTTAAATAGGTCTCAATGATTGAGTCATTTACATCAATTCTGCATTCAAGCGGTATTGGGCTATTTGAAAGATATTTATAGGATATATAAGCACGGATATATCATTAATATTTCTTCATCAAGTACTAACAACATCAAAATCGGTTATTAAACACACAATTTCTTTATGATTTTCATATGTAAAATTAAATGATGACACCAATATGATTATTTGGGTTATTTACCTAATTAATAAAATCTTGAAGGCTAGTAAACAAGGTACTCAAAAGTAGTGTATAGAATAGAGTACACTAATCCTTAAAGTTATTAGTTATACTATATTTTCGAGAATACTAAGTTATTTTAATATCTGGCTAATGAAAATTCTAAGATAAAGAGTGATATTATTATATATTGGTATATTTATACAAATGATCTTCATTTGTAGTCATCCTTGAATAATACTTATTAATATGCATTAATTATATAATCAAAGATTCTTTCATCAAGAGTAAATGTAAATAAATATATATATAAATCTAAAGTATATCTATAATAATAATTATGAATTTAATATAGTTCAAAAATTATCAATGGTTTAATTATAATTTATTAATAGGTAATATTTGTAAAACTAAAATTATTGATTATATTATTGAATATATTATTAAAAAATTAAACTTTATACTAATTTTAATATTGATTATAAATATGATCAATTTAATAGCATTCCAATTTTAAATATATAAAAGAAAATTTACATAAAATATATTAAATTTGATTTTTAAATTTTAATAATAATAAATTAATATAATTCTATATATTATTAAGTATAAATAATATCAATAGGGATAGTCTTTAATTATAATAAATAATAATAATTAATAATATTTAAAGAATAAAAATAAAAATGATAATATTAGTATAAAAATTAAAATATGGCAAATTTTTTAATTTCTGATTTTTCTAATATATTATATATTTTGAACAATTTTTTAATTATAAAATATATAAGAAAATAAATATTTTCAAACTATATATATATATATTTAATTTTAATTATTTTCTTTATTAAAATATTTTATATTTATAATTTATATTTAAATTTAATCATACTTAAACTAGATAATGATTATCAAAAGGTTTTTATTTTTGTATTTTCAAAACTTAATTATAAACCCTTTAAAATCATCTAAAACTTATAAATAACTTATAAAGATAGTATTTTATTTAAAACTACCATATATTATTAAATTTATAATTTTAAAGCTAGAAGGGATATTATTTAAAATTTGTTAAAATCTAAAAAATTAATTTTTACTATTATTTTTTTACTTATTAATAAAGTAAAAAAATATATAAAAATACTTTTTTATATTTCTTAAAAAATTATTAAAATAATTTAATATTAATTATATAAGCATATTATATATACATAAGTTTAAACTTAATAAAAATATAAAATAAATACTTTATAATTTAATAAAAGCTTAAAAGAAAATTAAAACAGTTATAGTTAAATTAAATTTATTAAGATATAATAAAAACAAAGATTTTTATAATAAATACTTATAATTAATGAATTTTAAATTCCTTTATATAATCTTTTATTTAAAAATAAAACAATATATTAAGTTAAATTAATCCCCTTCATAAATTTTAATAAATAAATACTTTAAATATAAGTGAGTATTAATTATTGAAATAAATTATAGTAGTATATGGTTTTTTTATTTAATACCTTAAGGAAAATCAATTAATAATAAATTATATATTACTTTTTTAAATAAAATAATTTTTAAATAGTATTCTTAATATAAATTAAAAATACTTATTATTTTACATAATAATTATAAAATACATAAAGTTATAAAAGATTTTTTATATAAAAAAACTAGAGAGAGTTATTATATCTAGTATATTCACTTGATTATAACCTATATGATTATAATTATTTTAAACAATTAAAAAAATAGCTTATAAGAAAAAAAATTCCTATAAACAAATTAAATTGTATAAAACATCAAATTTTAGTCTAATAAAAAAACTATTTTTTAAGTATTAAAAGCTTACTAAAAGTATAAAGAGTTATTAATAATAAAAGAAGCTATGAATTTTATATTATATATTAATTTATTTGTTTAATTTTAATTTCAAAATTGTGCCATTACTTAATTTCTATATTAATAGTAAAAAAGGAGCTATGTTTATTAATATAAATCAAGAGTATTTATATAAAATTTCATAAAAATTAGATATAGGTATAAATTTTCATATTAAAATACATGGTTGATTGAATATTAAAAAATAAAATGAAATTTTATATAACAAATTTGAGGATTATTCTATAACAAATAGTATATAATTATATTATTGAAAAATAAAGGTATTAAATATTATAGTGATATTGCTTTTATTATAGCTTTCTATGTTTTATAAAAGTATAAAAACAAAAATATTATACTTTTTGAATCACTGTATAAATTAACAATTGATAAAGAGGGAATTGAATTGTAAAATATATTGGTATTTTGATATTAGATGTTTAATATTATTTTTGAAAAAATCACTAATAATTTCATTAAACAAAAAAAATAATAAATATTGATTGATTTAATTAAATGAAAATTATATTAATACCAAGCCAATTACCAAAAAAAAAATTAAAAAATTCATAGTTTATAATTTGGTTGATGGAATAGATTATTCTTCCCTCACAAATTTGAAAAAAATTTTAATATTATAAAATTATTAGAATCAATTAAATTATTGTTCATTGTTAATAATAAAATTATGTTCTAATAGCTCGTCTGCACTGGGACGATCCTCAAAATTACTAAATCAAATATATTAATCATTCGAATAATACTAAAAAATATTAGTGACTTACATTAGGAAAGTTTTCTTTAAGAAATCGCTACAATCTTCACTCGCATTGGACGGAATTTCGGGCGATACAAAAGACCCTATTTTGAAGATCGCTTGCATTTGGTTGAATTGGGGAAATGGATGTTCCCCTGTCATCATTTCCACTATCAAACAGCCCAAGCCCCTATACAATATAATCAATAACAAATTCAAGTGAGATTATTTAGAAATTTACCATATGTCAGCCTTGGGTGTATATCTCGTATTTTTCACCACTTCCGGCGCCATCCAATACACTGACCCTTGTAGACTTGCACGATGGTCAGTCACCACAGAGAGCACACCCTCTTGGACTTTTTTGGAGATGCCAAAGTCTGTGATCTTGACTTGACCCTTATTGTCCAAGAGAATATTGCCACCCTTGATGTCCCTGTGGATAATGCCCTTTTTGTGCAGGTAGCTCAGACCTAGCAGGATTTGGCGTACGAAGGATCGTACCATGGGCTCTTCAAAAGGACCATACTCAGACAGGAGACCTACCACGGATCCTCCGGGAATGTATTCCAGTAGAATGTTGAGATGGGTGTCGTCGATTTGGGAACCCAGATAGCTCACAATATGCGGATGATTTAAAGTTTTGAGAAGATCAATTTCTCTTTGAAGCGCTGTCAGCATAGCTTTCTGTCTCGTTGCTTTGCTGTTATTGGGCGTTGGGAGTTCCACTTGCTTCACAGCCATCAATTCACCAGTTCGAGGGTTGAGACCGAGATATACGTTTCCGAACGATCCAGCACCTATCAACGTGCCTTTAATGAACTTCATCTTGGGTTCACTCGTTTCTTCTTCCGCTTTGGCAACCTGTTGCGAATCGGATTCCGAAGTTTTCGTGGATTCTGAAGGTACGAATTGTTCTTTTGTGTCGGTTTGGCTAGGCGTTTCTTCAGAAGACGACTGCTTTGGCGATCCTTGCTCCGATTTTGGCGAATTGGAACTAGTTTCTGAAGGCGGTATCAGGGGTGATTTGGGCTTAACGTTCGTACTATCCTCAGTAACCATTGAATTGATATCTTGCAGAGTCTGATCCTTAGGTTTTTCTTCTGGAAGGATTTCAGCAGCCAATTTCGAAGGGCTCTTAGTCTGAGGTTTATGACTATCAGGAAAGTAGGGCTTCAAATTAGATTCCATGTTGTTCAAGTTACTCACTTCCTGCAACTCTTCGTTAGGGTGATCCGGGAAATATCTCGACAAATTCATCGAAATCAATTCCGAAGGCGGTCTTTTCCCGAAGATTTTAGTCAATTTCACGCGTTGTGCAACTGCTGGATTTAATAAACTAAATTCCATACGCTCCAAATGCTTTCGATTCCTAAGTTTTTTAAACTCTTCGTGACTCATAGGTTGATGCTTCTTTCTCAATATAAATTTCTCTTTTTCTGGTCTGTCAATACTCTGACAAATTTCTACTAGTTCTTTATCACTTAGACTTCGAGTCGATTCCCCCGATACTACAAAAATCGCATACTTTTCGGGATTTTCGTTAATGTTGAATTTATGAAGTACTTTTTTAAGGATGGATTTGGCGTCGGTAGTATTGTGGACATCTACAATTCGAGTTTGACCGTCGTCACCGTAGACTCTTACGCAATTCTTTTTCACGTTTTCCATGGACATGATGGTGGTCTGTTCGCCTACGACCATTGAGATCATTGAACTACCACTCGTTGAACTCGTGAGAGAATTGGCAGTGGCGGGGGTATTGGGAGTATTTGGGGAATCTGGCTGATATGGTATACCGTTGGGACTAATTGGGGGAGAGTACGCATATTCCGGTAGGAACCCCGCTCGTTTCATATCGAATCCATTTCGATCTCCCTTGGAACTGTGGTGCGAATGTGAAGTCTGGTTACTGGACAAATTTTCGGCACTCGGCGACTGCATCAGGGTTTTGGACCTTCTTATTAATGCGTTAAAAGTACCAATTGGCGAATGTTTGGACGTCGATAAATTTTCCTGCGGCTTCTCTTGAGGGGGAACAATATATTCCTTATAATAATCCTTCTTGGGCCTACCAGGATGCGATCTCTTCAGCTCCTTAATAGCTGTCAATAATCTGACCCTATCGCCCACTGTTGGGATCCCCATCTGTTTTAGCAAATTGTAGTCCAACTCCATCAATAATTCACCATTAATATCGTTCTCTTCGAAGTATTTTTCGAATTGGTCCAAATGTTTCTGCTGTAACCAATCCGCTACATTTTTTTCCGTCCACCTAAAAGCTGGATGATTTTGATAGATTGGAGAAATTATTGGATAGTTACCATCCATATTTTAATTGGTTTAAATGTTTATCAAATGTATTTCCAATAATTGGATTTAATGAATGAATTAAAAAAATACAATAGTAGTATATTATATAAATAATACTTTGAATAAGGTTTCAGTTGAACACCTATACTAATAAAATTTTAATTTAATTGAATCATAATTTTTTAGTGAATTAGATTTGGGATTTTTGATTATTTATAGTAATTTTATGTAATATGGGATTGTTTGATCAAATTGATTAAAAACTGTCACTTTTTTCTATTCAATTTAAATTTATTCTGAATTTTATATATATTTAAATTTTATCAATATTAATTTTATTAATTTTTAAAGGGTATTAAATCGTCTCAACTCCAATTTTTTAGCCAAACCTTGGGTTTTTACAGGATCCTTCTCCATCAAACTCAAAGCATTTTTAAACTCCTCACTTAAATCAACTTTCTTTTGTTTTTGATGATCGTAACTCACACAGGTAGCAATGCATTGACCAATTGGTACACCACCAAGTTTCCTAGATATCAATACAGTATTATAACTTAAGCGATCTGAGCTAATATCAATCACCCTTGTAGCTATATCAAGCTAATTTACAATTAATAAGTTATTATAGAATTATTAAGTTTATGTACATACATGATCTGGAAAATTCACCACTTCATAAAATTCTGCCATTTGAGATTTTAGGATAAGTCCAGGGGCTTTTCCTGATTCCATAGCTTCAAATAATGAGGGATTCATGTAGATAGGTAAGAGTCGGCGATAATCATTTCTACCTATATTATTTAGTATTGAATTATAAAGGTATTGATATTAATATGATTTACCAGATTCGAACATTCTATAAAGATTAATATGATTGACAAATTGACTACTATCCTAAATTAACATCAGCATAGAAGCGTAGTAATTATTGAGCTAATTACTTGATGTCCCCAATGTACTGGTAAACTAAATAGAGATGGAAAATCCTCTTTGGAAACATTGGTTAATTTGGGGAATTTGGAATTGATAGCGTCGTAATTAAATAATCTTATTGGATATTTAATAGTTTTATTGATTTTGAATTGATGATTTAACAATTTAATCATTTTTATTGTTACTATTAATCAAGATTGAATTTATTGAGAGTGATTTGTGACCTTGGTAAAATTAATTTAATCCAAATGAAGGTGGAATGGAAATATGGGATATTTGAGTTTATATTAATTTTACAATCATTCAAAAAAATGATTATCAAGTTAATATAATTCAAATTGAACATATTCAGTATTAAACAAATTGAAATTCCAATATTTTTAAATTTTTCAAGTGTAATTTTTGTGAAAAATTTGATAATATATCAGTAACAGTAGGTATATTAAACTAGTTAAGATTTTTATTATTGTTAATATTGTAGCGGTTTAAAATCTTTAAACATTCTAAATCTTTAAAAAAGGTTTATAAATCGGTGATTTATTAGAATTCAAAATATCAAATCTATGTTATTATTATATCAAAACATCCATTATTCTTCTAATTCATCATTGAGCAAAATTAGATCAATAATAATGTTTTAGCCTAAATATCTTAAATTAATTTATTATTTTTTAATAAAAATTTAAAAAATGTTGTAGCGTTAATAAAAAGGGGATCCGAATACTAGGGAATTAGGAGCTGTGCTTACTGTTGTAGAGGCCGATAGTTTCGAGGGAGGGAGAAACTATGCGGGATTTAGCGACGTCGCTTCGATTTTGGTCCAAATGGGCGAGGTAAGCTTCGTCGACGCCTCCCGTGATGTAGTTACCGTCGAAGACTGAGGTATCGAATTTAGTAATACTAGGGTTGAACTTTCTGCAAGATTCGATTAAGGCGTCCAATTTCTAGATTATATGTTAGTTTGATCTATATATATAATGAATTCAAATTTACCTGGTAGATGACGGCATCAGCACCAATTTCTTTGGCAACTTCGTCGTCGGTACGGTTGAAAGCAACCAATTCTTTAGAGGTGGGCATATCGATACCATAGACGTTAGGGTATCTTAAAGGAGGGGCGGCACTGGCAAAATAGACTTTATTGGCACCGGATTCGCGAGCCATTTGAACGATTTCGGTGGAGGTAGTACCGCGGACGATACTGTCATCGACCAATAAGACGTTCTTACCGCTAAATTCCATAGCCATTGGATTGAGCTTGCGTCTGACCGATTTCTTTCTAGCTTCTTGACCGGGCATAATGAAAGTTCTGCCAATGTAACGGTTCTTGACGAAACCTTCTCTGAAGTGAATGTTCAATTTGAAGGCAACTTGTAAAGCGCAAACTCTACTTGTTTCTGGAACAGGGATAACGACATCAATATCATGATTGCCGTTGAAAAATTCGAGAATTCTTTCTGCCAAAGCTTCTCCCATAGCTAAACGGGAGTTGTATACGGAAATACCGTCGATGATGGAATCAGGACGGGCGAAGTATACATATTCAAAAAGACAAGGAGTAAAAGGACCTCCATGGACTAATTGTCTAGAATAGAGTTGATCTTCGGTAACAATAATAGCTTGACCGGGTAAGATATCGGTAATGTTGGAAAAACCAATGGTTTCCAAAGCGACACTTTCGGAAGCGAAAGCGTGGTCAATACCTCCGTTAGCAGTCACTCTGGTACCATGAACCAAGGGACGAATACCGTTAGGATCCCTGAAAGCAAAGATACCATAGCCAGCGACCATACCAAGGCAAGCATAGCCACCCTTACAAATATCCATGACATTCTTAACAGAGTTGAAAAAATCTTCATGATTAATTCTATTGTGTAACCCATGATTAATTGAAATGGACACATTTCATAAATATAATAAATCTAATTTACCTAAATTTGCCAGTTTGTTGCAAGGAGTCAGCTAAGATGTTTAAAAGGAGCTCAGAATCGGAATCAGTGTTAATATGACGATGAGCATCGTGATCCAAGTGATTTTGCAACTCTGCAGAATTGACCAGGTTACCATTCTAAAGAATTCAAAGTTAATACCGGTACTTTACAATCGTTCTTAATAAAGCAGTGGAGCTTGATTATGCTCCATGTGAATTTCACCATGAAGCTTTATCCGGGACTGCATAGTATGTTTGTATTACTTACATGGGCCAAAACTAAACCATAAGGACTGTTGACATAGAAGGGTTGGGCTTCTGAGTCAGAAGAAGTACCAGCAGTAGGATAACGAACTTGAAATATCTAGTTAAATATTGAAAAAAAATATTTTGTGAATCAGTATATTTACCATGACCAACACCATAGTTGCCAACTAAATTCATAATATCCTTCTGTTCAAAAACATCATTGACCATACCATTACCTTTTCTTTGGTATAAACGACCCTTTCTACCACAAGTGATAATACCAGCAGCATCCTAGTATCATAGAATCAACCATAAAGTTAATAATATACAACTAAACAGTAGCTACCTGACCACGATGCTGTAAAAAACTGAGGGATTCGCACAGATCGGGCGAAACGTGATACTCTTTATTAGGGGAAAAAATAGCGGTAATACCACACATTATAATTTAATAAATATATTGCAAAAATATTTTTCTTTATTAAAATGAAGAGTCTAGTCAAATAAAACTAGTGTAGGAGGGGAGAGTGAATTCTTAACGAATTACAATCTATGGACAATTGGCATGATCATTATATACCTTCACTTCCATTAATTGACCAATTGTGGGTACATTAATTGGACCAATCACTTAAGTATTCCAAGGTTACAGGAATACAAACTTCGCTGAAGGTCATTGGATCAAAAAATAAATTTAAGGTGAGAAATTTTATTAACCTCAAGTGATTTCAACTTGGTTGAGTTGTATAAACATAATTGTGTTTTCAATAATCTGGGTATTACAGAGTGGTTATTCTGTGATATAGTTGTTATTTTTACTCATTAATTCATTTCTCGATCGAGTTTTTTACCTGTAAAAATAAGTCTTTACCTTTTTTGATATTTGGGACTTTTATGACTGGGTCAATTTGGTACAACATAATTAAGATTGGCTTCAGGTTAATCAGCAGATTTTTTGTGGAAAAATAATTTATAACATTATGTAATAATATTGAATATTAAGCTAAAGAGAATATATAATAGAAATTTGAAATATTCTATATACATTAATTAAAAACTACAACTTGAATTCATATAACTTTAATTAATTAAATATTTAGCCGGTTTATTTTACTATATTTGAAAACTGAAAATATGAAAATGACAAAATGAGAGAAAAAATAATTTTTAAATAAAGGAGGTTCTGATTTTCTTAAACACAGGTTATTCGTCATAATTATTAAAACTTTGATTCAAACTGTGTTTCTTATTATTTCAATTTAGTTATATCTCCAAATATATTTAATATTATGTCTTGATATTTATATTATGTCCATAATTTAAAGCATAATTTTAAATATTGATGAGATATGTTCATTATACAGTTTGTATTATACTATGAGATATTTTTCAACCTCAACTGATTGGTTCATTAATTACTATATCTAGTAAAATCCCTAATTGGCCACATATTTTCCAGGATAACGAAGATTAACTTTAATACTTTCATTTTATTATTTTATATTATCAAGTGATTAATAATCAATGATACAATATTAAATTGAAATAATTATATTAAATTATTGAAAATTTAAAAAAATTGAACCTATCCTTGAAAATATTTTTTTAATAAAATTAACTAATCATTCTTTAATCATAATTACGATATTTATTAATATAATTATTAGTTAAAATAATATATTTGAATACACTATATATCATTTTATTATTTTGTAATATTTGGAACCTGATTCTGACCAAAATATAGAATATAATACATATATATCATGTTTAAATCGTTTTTGCCAGATTGAATTATATAATATATCCTATTAAATTATGAAATCAAATTATATAATATATATTGAATATTTATTCAAAATTATTAAATATGAAATAGATTGCTATTGTTATTTAATATTTATGAAAATTATTTTTCAAGCTATTATCTTAACAGAGTTAATATTGATTGCGCATCGACTTAGAGACTGAAAAATTTAGACAAATCAAATCACATTCTTGAAATTCAACAAACATATAATGAAAGAAAATCTCAAATTTCTTACTATATTTTATATTATAATACTCTTAAATGATATATATTCATATTTTGATTAATGACCCAGATTTCTTAGTTGTGCAAATTGATTTTGATACATTATTCTATTTTGATAACTTTAGTTTTTTATTTTCTTTTTAATTATTTAAATGGTTATTATTATTAATCAACATTTAATTCATAAATTATAGAACTATTACAATCAATTGTTGCTTGAACTTGATAATATTTGTTACCTTGAATTATTATAATCTTTCAATAAATCTGATTAACACTTGGTCGGAATTTAAGTATTTCACTGCACTACAACTTATTCTCTTTTTATATTACTCTTCTATTTACTTAAAATATCTAACTTTTATCATCAATTTAAAAAATGCTGGTTTAAAATATGATGCTTCATTATATTTTTTCAGTATAAAAATATAAAAATTCGTAAGCATAATTTGATAAATGTAATAATCACAATTTATTCTTATTTATCAATTTACTAATAATCACTATAGTAAATTTTATATTCAAATTTCATAATACATCCAAATCTCTAGATATTTTGGATTAAATGTTAAGAGATTATAAATATTAAATGATAAAAATATATTAAATATTCTCTTACTGTTGCATGAACTTTGAAATTAACTAATCATATTTGATTAGAACATAAAAAATATGGTCTTTTTGCATATAATAAATGCAAAATAACTATAAAGCCAAAAAGTGATTTGAAAATTATATTCGCTTCAATTTCAAAACAAATCAATAATGTATATATCAAAATTTCATTTATAAAGTAATACTATAGTAAAATTAATCTAATGGAAATAGTATCAAAATGGATGACAATGTCCTTAATCAGATATTTAAAAATATTCTGTTTAATGATCAGAAATTAAGCAATACATTGGTAATACTGCAAATTTTACTACTGGATATCATTGATAAAAAAATTAGATTAATGAAATCAACAATCTTAAAGAGGAGTTGAAAGAAAGTTCTAGACAGTTGAATTCATCTCAACAAAAATTGAACAAATTTCATCCTGACAATAAACACAAAATCAAATCAGTTGACAACTTGTAAGAGAAGTAATTATTTAAATATCAAAATTAATATTTGATTTTAGGTTAGAAATATTAAAGTCACTTATAGTAATTTATTTTTCAAGTTATAATGTTAATCTAATAATATCAGGCTATAACTCCAATAGATAAAAATTCGTGTCAAATAATGAAATTATTAAAAGCTATCAAGCACCAATGTAAAATAAACTGTTTCTTATTCTAAATTTTTATATATATTAATATTATAAAAATAGCCTTTCAATATTGCCAATCAAGAGGTATATGTAAATTTTTCATTCAGACATTAGTTTCAGACGTTTTATTCAATTAGCTTTATTAATTATTTTATTAGGTAGAAAACTCAAGAATAATATAGACAACATGCCAACATTATTTGAAAAAATTGAAAAATTGTCATATTTTACAAAATCAATCAACATTAAGACTAAAAATATAAATAACAAAATGAATGAATTAAATTATTTTGAAATTAACCTAGAAGTAAAATGATATATAATGTTTAACGTAGTTAGATAAAAATACAATCAGTGTTGTTTAGGATAAAGTCAATAATATTTTGCTCCAATATCAAGAAAATATAGGGATTGAAGATATAACATCTCATATTGAACATGAGCAAAATCTCTTAAATATTTACTATACCAAATTTGAATGCGTTCTAAGCGAAATTAAATTATTGTTGAGGCAATTTGATAGAGTGAATGATGACCAATCATTCTTGGACTTTAACAAATTATTGTGTGAATATCTTAATGTATTTGAAAAAATTGAAAACAAATTATGTATTATCAATGCCGATCAATCATGGTACAAAATTTTTCCACTAAATATTATTATGAAGAATTATTAATCAAATAGGGATTGGAGTCAAGAATCAAAGAAATTTCAAAATCAGTTAAATTACGTGTAAATTAATAATATTATTTTGGTAATTAGTTGTAACACTATTTAAAGAAATAGAATTTTAGCCATTATCCATAATATGACACTAAATATGAAGTAATTTGAAAAATAAAATTTTAAGGAACGATTGATATATATATATATATATAATTTAGAGAAATTGAATTTACCTCTCCTATAACATACAAAACTAACGAACATACGATGCTAGATACCGAGTAAGTTATTAGTTTAACTAATATCTTTAACTAATATAATTAAAGTATAAATTCTTTTAATACTGAAATCTCTGAAAAAATGGTAATTAAACTAATTATTTTTCACATCATATATTCATTTAATATAGAAATACTCATTAAATTCATTATCTCAAATCGTTCGTTATTTCGGTTATCAATATGATGTTTACCAGGTAATAGCTAAATCTTTATTTTGTAATAAATAATAAATGTGTTTAGATAAAAGATTGGGAGCATCTCATTCAGTTTTTACGCCAAATATTTGACATATTCGATCATCAAATTAATTTATACTATAATGAAATGGAAAATGAAAAGAAAGGAATTGTGAATTTTGTAAATTAAATTATCAAAGTTTATAAAATGATGCTAACAAAAATAGATTGATGAGAATTTTAAGAAAAATAAAAAAGCAATTAAAAATTATATAACGAAGGACATAAACAAATTGGAGGTATATGAAATATATATATATTTATATATATTTGATTTGAGCAAAAACTCAATAACTTAGATGTTTTACACTTCTAAATTGGAGGATTTGAGACAGCAAATAAAGCATTATCAATAATATATCAGGTAATCCATTGTTGGAACTCAAATGATAATCACTCCGATAGCTTCATACTCTCGAAAGATAGTTGAAAGGGATACACGTCATACTTTATTATATAAATTGATAACATCATGACGATAGTCACACCAATGTATGCTGGTTTAATATTGCGAGTTGACAGTATAAATACTGTAACTACATATATCATTGACTTATAGCCTCTTGAAAGGTAATCCAAGAGAGGCGCATTACTTGATAAACCCTGGTCTTCTATCAACTGCTGCATATATCGCTCTTTGTGTCTCTATGTACAATGTTCTACAAACCACTCACTATTCAGGTTCTAGCACTATCATTTCAATCTAATATCAAGGAGTAATTCATTGATTCGATGAAATTTTAACAGATTTCTAAGTAATAAATTAGTCGACGTCAGCAATGAATCTTAGTAAATGATATTGTAAAAATAAGGTTTAATAATTTTAATGAATGCCATATGCATTAAAAATGTTTGAAATAAGCAGGAAATTGACATAATTCTATTATATTATAATGTTTATTCAAAATAAACTAGTTAATGTCCTGTGTAGGTTTTTTAATATTAAATCATTTTTCATCAATACTCTTATAAAGTTTATCCAATACAGATTGATAAAAATTCTTCAAGTTTTTTCTTTTAACTTTTAAAGTCGGAGTAACTAAGCCTTGATCAGGAGTGAAAGGTAATGGTTCCAAATATACCGCCTTTAACTTTTCATATCCTTTCAATCCATTTTTCTCTGCAATCCGATTTAATACAGTTACAAACTCTTTTATAATTAGATCATGCTGGCATAACTGTTCAATGGTCATATTACTAGAAATAATAGCTTGAGCCCAAGGGATGAAAGTGTCTGGATTCACCACAAATACTCCAACTAAGCACTGTCGAAAACTGTTTGCATATATCCAATTCATCAACACCAAGTTGCATTCAGAATAAACCGCTTCAATTGCTTCCAATGAAACATATTCACCTTGACTCAATTTGATAATATTACTCTCGCGATCGACTAATTTTATGGTTTTTTGATTAGTTAGCATACCAATATCGCCAGTTAAGAAGAATCCATCTTCATCAAAACTTTCTATATATTTTTGTAGATTTTTATAATATTCATGTAATACATTAGGACATTTAATACAAATCCCGCTCTGAGGATTAGTAGTATTTATATAGTTCATTTCTGAGACATCTTTAAACTTCAATTGGGAATATATTACCACCAGTTCAAAATGACTTTTCGTCATATCCTGGATCAATGTTAAAGTACATCCTGTAGTAGTTTCTGTAGATCCATAGTCTTCAGCAGTTATGATGCCAAACATACAACTTATTGCATCCAGAGCTTCGCCTTTAATTGGGGCACTTCCTGATATAATATAAACCAAATTTCCACCTAAAATCATTTTCAACTTGTTGAAGATTACAGCATCCCAAAGAGCATGATGTACTCCCATGCCTCTTTTATAATTGGCAAGCTTAATATCCAAAGAATATCGGAAGATGGAAGCGATAATAGTGTGACCCTGATCCACTTTGCTCATGACTATACTCCATATCCTGTTTAAGACCCTTGGAACTGAATTAAAAATGGTTGGTCTCATCAATTGCATGTCTTCAACCAATTTTTTAGGATCATTCCTCCAAAATCCCATCTTAAACCCAACTCGAGTTCCTGCATACAGGGCAGTTCGTTCATAATTGTGAGATAGTGGTAAATAAGATAGTACCGAAAATGGAATGTCTGGATATCGGCAATAAAATTGCTGTGACATATATAACGATGCGTGAAGAATGTTTTTATGTGATAGTTGTGCTCCTTTTGACATTCTTGTGGTTCCTGAAGTATAGTATAGAGTATAAATATCATTCAATTTTGGTCTCTGAAGATTAGATGAATGCTTTAAGCCAAATTCTTCCAATTCAGTAAAGTCCAATAGTTGAATATCTTTACTCTTGGTCCATTCTTCAAGTACTTTGAAAGCCCAATTATGTTTAGAATCTTGATTTTTTTTCAACTCGTCCATACAAACAATATATTTTAAATGAGGTAGCTCTATTTGAGTTCTAAGTAGCTTGTAGATCTGAGAACCATCACATACAACGATTCCCAATTCGGATTCATTAATAACATATTCTACTTGTTCTTGGCTGTAGGTATCGAATAGTCCGACAGAAATAACATTCATACTTAAACAACTCAAATCTGTGATCACCCATTCCATGCGATTTTTGAAAACATTCCAACTGTGTTCAATCTTAGTTCATTGCTTGATGAGTTCAAATCAGGTTGACTAAATTGAAAATTTGGGCAAGATTGAAGTAGATGAAATAGACCACATTTGGTTCGGTTCACTTTCTCTTGCACTTCGCCATAAGTTAAAAAGTTCAAAATTGGTTAATCTTTTAGATTAAAAGATTCTTTAATATTTCCTAGCATTTGCTTATCACAAAGATTTTCTACACCTATTTCAATCAATTAACAAATATTTTTTGACATAATTGATATCAATTTTAATCACCAAAACATATTTAACATTGTATAATCTCGAATAGATTGTTAGAATATCGCCATTTTATTCTATGAGCTATTGGGATTATTAACTAAAGAAACTTTAATTATCAAAAGTGATTTATAATGAAATAAATATTGCAAAGCAATATTTTCCTTGTTTACAAGTGATATTAAGTCGAATATTTTTATGATTAATACTTATTATTTTATCTAATCCATATTGTTCATTCAATAAACAATTTAATTAGAAACAAGGCTCAATCAAATAAATTCAGCATAATCTATGGAATAATGTATGGATAGTTATCTAATCAATAGCAATACTAACTAGTTCAGTATAATCTGTATTTAAATTACTCAAGAGATTATTTTTAATAAACCCAAATAGATAATCAAACATTTGAACGCAATTTCAATATAAATTTTGAATTCAATAAAATTATTTTAAATAATTGTTATATTTCATATTGATATTAATATAATCAATATCTAAATATTAGAATATTATATTAGCTATTTAATAATAAAGATTATAATAATAACTATTTTTATTATTTTGTAATTATTACCTTTATTTTAGAAATAAATCAAAAATTAACCTTATTAATTTTATATCTAATTTATGAATCATGCTAATAAAATCAAGGAATTATATTACATATGAATATAAGAGTAAATTGTTACTTTCGGTTCCTAGTCAGAAGAAGCTAGCATTAATTAGAATTGATTAATTTTAGTCACCAACATTGAGTAATTGGATTCACAATAATAATTATTAAATAATCTAATAAGTGTTATATACAAAGTGGTATCAAGTCTATTAAACTTAGCATAGAGAATTTATAATAATATCGACTTAATATATAATATTGAAGGTCCAAATATTTAATGAATGGATGTATTAAGCCAAGAATCCAAAACACAAATTTTGAATGAAATAAATTTGAATTAGATAAATAAAAATAAAATTGGAAATCAAATATCACTAAATTGATATTTACATTATAGTTTATTTAACCTTTTACAAAATAAGAATGACTATTAAATGGATACAATAATCTCTAAAAATACTTACGTGTTAATATTCTTGATTTTATCTATTCATTATTCCGATTTATTAATTTTAAAAAATCTGAGATTAAATATTTTAATTTCAAACCTGTCTATTTCATTATATTTTAGGAATAAAATGACTCATAAAATATTGTAAATTTATCTTTAAATATTGAAATATAATCAAATTAAACAATTTTTAAACTTAGTTGAAAATAAGAATAGTAATTTGGAAAATATAATTTGAATGACAAAAAGTATCAGTGCAAATTTTAGTCGAATATATTTATAATCATAATCTAATTATTTATAAAATATAATATTTTTAAAATCAAGAAATTTATAATGAATCTTTTGATTAGAGAATAAGTAAATATTGTGATTGAGATTATATATTAGATAGAGAGATAACAAATTAAAAAGTGGACAAGAGCGCTATAACATATTTTTAATGAAAAATTGAAATTAAAAATAATAAATAGATTTAAAAACTTTTTGCCACAACGAATCGTGGGCTCGACTGGGAATCGAACCCAGGACCTCTCCCACCCTAAGGGAGAATTATACCACTAAACCATCGAGCCTTGACATTTTCCCCCATTCAAACAAATATACCTTTTTAATCTAGAGTCAATAAATCAATCTCTGAATTTTTTTAAAAATTATATTTACCTCCTCATATTTACTTATTTAACATAATATTTTTTAAAAAATTATTTCATTTCTTTAATTTTTTCACCATATAGATATTTCTTATTTATTTTTACAATTCAATTATACTCCAATTAATTTTATCAAATTTTAAAATTATTAAAATAAATTATACAAATTTTAGATATATATATATATATATATATTAACATTATCTTTTTTAGTAATATGATAAATATAATTATATTAAGATTTATATTCAAAAATATAAAGGAATTGATTAAAATAATTTTAAAAAAATTTTTAACAAATTTGATCAAAATATTAATTAAATTTATTTAATTATAGTATTAATATTAAGATTTTATTATTATTATTATTATTATTATTATTATTATTATTATTATTATTCACAAGTTAATAAATGTTATACTTTTATTATAAACATGGCTGTCAATATTAATAAATTGTATATCATAAAATAATTATTAATTATCATTTAATTCATCTATTACTAATTAACAATATTCTCAGCCATTTAAGATTGCGTATTCAATATTTTTATCATCAATTTTTCTTTAAAAATGGATTGATCTTAATTTTATATGCTTTGATAAATAATTTTTGAAATAGAAAAATCTAATGCATTTTTATGTTGAGATGGTTAACCTCTGTCATAAATAATATGTTTGAATGAATAGATTAGTAACTAGTGATTTATTAATTAATGAGTAGAAATTAATTAATTAATATAGATTTTCCAGAGTAAAATAATAAATATTTATACATGAGTATTGATTAAATTTCTTGAATTATAACATATGTGACTACTTTAATTGATTACTATATAGCGTTAATATAGTTATAGTATTTAGAATATCAGTATAATTATAAAAAATGAAACCCTATGAAATTTTATTTAATAAAATTTTGTTACAAAAAGTAATGACTACCGGGAAGTCTGTTTGGAACAGTGCGTTGGTTATCGGGAACTGCATTATAGATTAGGAAACTGTCTTCATTGATTTCTAGAGATTCAGTAATCTTCATTATACTTGCAACGTTACCACATCTGTAGCAATAGTTGGGTGCTGACCATACGGTGACTAAATTTTGATCAGGGAACATAAATTTGAAACCTTCTTGGACAAGTTGGTGAGCTCTGGCTATTAAAGTCAAATCATTGACGTGATTGAACTAGAATAAAATTAAGTAAAAGTATTTGAAATATTGTTTGGGTAAATTACTTCATTTGTGACTTTTCCACCAAATAACCAACCAGCACCTCTGGGACTGACAGCCCAAACATCTACATCTTCAGGATCAGACCACATTAAATCTAAATCGATTCAATTAACAATTAAGAATTGTGTAAAATGATGAGAGAACTAACCACAAAAAGCGCCCTCATGAGGAATTTCTTGGCATCTTTGAATAGTACGAATTTGATCTAAAGTTCTAATATGGGGTGATAAACCACCATGAACACATAAAATTTTACCATCAACAATCTATTAAAATATATTAAATAACCTATAGAATGAAAACATAATATATAGATTACGGCAGCCAGGCCTAAATAATCGAAAACTTGACAACAGTGTTTCCAAACATTTGCATTTCCATACTTATTTTGACATTCCTCTATTTAATATTGAATAATATATTAGTTTTATATCCAAAAATTAAACTAATAATTAATATTACCGTAGAAACCATAAACTTGAGTAATCTGTCTACTTTCGTGATTACCCCTCAATAAGGTGATTTTTTCAGGATATCTAAATATTGATATTAATAAATTAACTAACTTAACAATACCCAAAATATAGTGTTAATAATTACCTAGCCTTGAGTGCCATCAACAAACTGAAAGTTTCTAAACTATAATAACCTCTATCTACGAAATCACCCTAACCAATTCAATTAAAAATCTATAAAAAATTATGAATATTAAATAGAAATAATACCATAAAAATATAGTTAGTATCTGGCAACTCTCCACCCACTCTGAATAATTCTAATAAGTCGTAAAATTGACCATGGATATCACCACAAACGGTAACGGGACTAGAAACGGGTTGAACGTTGGATTCTTCCATCAATAACTCTTTGACCTAATTCCATCCATTTAATATGTATATTAATTACTTATGACAGAGCGGATGTGTTACCTTTTCACATAATCTCTTCATATCCTGCTCACTCAAAGGCTCACACTTTCGAAGTGTAGCTATCCATTCGTCAGGGTTAGTCATCTTTATATTAATTACTGTTTATTTCTCTCAAAAATTATATATGTAAATTAACAAACTTATAAAAAATTATTTATTAAATTTCAATTTTTTTGTAATCAGTTTTTTTTAAAAAAAATATTATTAATAATTGAATTTCTTTCTATTAATTATTAAAAATCAATAATAAATTATATTTTGTTAAATTATTATTTTTGGAATAATAAAATTATAATTAAAATTAATGGGATAAAATTTCATATTATTTTTAAGTTTAATGTCATGTGATAATATTTAGCGCAGATTTTCAATATTAATTAAAAATTTATTTTAATTGATTAAATATTAAATCATATTTTTAAAATATAAAATAAATATTAATTTTAAATATATTTAAACTACAAAAGAATTTAAATATAATAACGTCTATTTTATTCAATAGTAAATGAAATCAGAAATTGAATATTTAAATCTTAAATATAACTTATCAAATTTAGAAATTGCTAATTATTAATGTATTGTCAATTGAGGATAGGATAGTTAAATTAATCAATTCATCATATTCTAAAAGTTATCAAAAATTCAGTCTAATTAATACTTAATAATTAAATAAAAATTATTTGTTTTTAATTAATAATTTTAGTGAAATATGTATTATGTCACCATCAATAAAATTTAGTTGATATATATTAGATAAAAAAATTAAATTTATTCACTCTATGAATAAATTAAGTTTACATAATTATGAATTATATAATCATTACTAAAAAATATATCTATTAAAACTCAATTGAAAAATAGAATGTAGTAATTTTGATAAAAAGATTTCAAAAACTTGATTATATTCTACTGATACCTAAATTTTATTTATATTTATTCATTGTGTTGAGATTTATAATAATTTGGTTGAAAGTAAACTATTTAAATAGTTAATTCAGTGAATGCTATAATCTATCAAATAGTATGACCTTAATCATTTAATCAAGATCAACTCTTAATTTTGAATCCAACATTTAATCAATAAGGAATGTCTAACAATTAAATAAACTCTGAGAATTGCTGAGCAAAATTCAAGATTTAAATAATAAAATTTATCTTTTATTTCTTTTTCAATTAATCATTAAAATTTTAATAAACTTTATATTTATTCTGATAGCTCAATTAGTTGGTTATTATATTTTTAAATCAAACATGGATTAAAATTATTCTACAATAAATAACAATAATATCATTTTATATAATAGGGTGCTTATTTAATTATAAAAGATATAATGATAAATTATTATCTATATAAAAATATTAAAATTACTGATTATTTTGAATATATAGACTTTGTATCCAAAATATTTCAAATATTCTAAATTAAATAATATATAAATTCATTTTATTATTATATAAACTATTTAAATTTTATTACTTTTGAATATTAAAATATTAACTATAAAT
>JNEM01013746.1:0-17324 GCA_000697335.1 Conidiobolus incongruus B7586
ATCCCTTTAAATAAACACTCTGTTAATAAGCAAATATTAATTATTATAATAAATTATAATAGTATATGCTATTCTTATTTAGTTCCTGAAGGAAAATCAATTAATAGTAAACTATATATTGCTTTTTTAAATAAAAGTATTTCTAATTAGTGTTCTCAATATAATTTGAGAAGACTTATTATTTTGCATGATAATTACAAAATACATAAATTTAAAGTTGTAAAAAATTTTCTAATTAAAAATAACTGGAAAGAACTACCACATCTAGTATATTCCCCTGATTATAACCCATGTGATTATAATTGCTTTAGGTAATTAAAAAACCAGCTTACAAGAAAGAAAATTTCTACAAGAAAATTTAATTAGTTTGTGAAACATCAAATTTCAGTCTTTAATAAAAAGAACTGTTTTTTAGGTGTTAGAAGTTTGCTAAAAGTATAGCAAAAAGTTATTAATAATGAAAGAAACTATTAAATTTATATTATATATTTATTTTTATATATCGTATATTCAAATGTTTATTTATTTTTAATTGCAAAAAATTCCTATTATTAAAAATACAGAGTAATATTAATTAATTAATGATTAAATATTTAATATATTTCTTGAATATTATATATTTAAAATAATTTCAATTAAATAATAAAATATTTCAATAATATATTAAACATTGATATATTTTGGATTTTTATAATATTTTTTTAAAATTATTTGAAAAAATATTTTCAAATAATAAAATAATAAATTAACCTTTTATTATACATAATATATTGATTTTATATTGTTTATAATTTATAAATTTTACTCTCTATTATTAATATCTATTAGTTATTTTTAACTAGTTATTAAAAATCAATTTAATTTTATATATTAATATATAAGATAGATTTTAATAAAAGACTAAATATATATTTATATAAGATATAATATATTTCAAAAACATTCTGGAAAAAAATATAAAGTCATAATATAATATATAATTTAAGATAAAATTTAAATAAATAATATAATAAATATAATAAATAAGGCAAATAATAATCAAAAATAAATATTTATTTAATTCACAAAATAAATTATCTATGTTAATATAGTCACTAATATATATCATTAGTATTATTAAATTAAGGGATTATTGAGCATATATTTTATTAATATTTTGATCAATTAATTGAATTATTTTAATTAACTTTATCTGAATAATGAATTATATATTCTATTATAAAAAAATAATATATTTAAAAAAATTATATAAAATCTGAAAATTATTAAAAATATTTCTAGAATTTAATTATTTCATGACATATATTTCTCAATTAAAATACACAACTTATTATTATTTACTATTGATATCTTAAATTCAATGGATATTTCAAAATAATCATTTTAATTCAAATTACTTATATAAAATAATTTAATGTAATTAGTTATTCATTGGTAAAATTAATATAATTGAACTTTTACCAATTACAAATTTCCCAAAAAAATATACCATAACTTATTAATTTTGATTTCACACATATTCTACAATATGTTAATAATATAGTTATTTAGTAATTTGAAATGAATATAATTATTATGAAATGTCATCAGTATAGATGATAATATGAATCAGTTTTTTAAATTATAAAATTTATGGAAATAGGTATCGTAATAATAATAATCACTCTTATTATGATATATTCAAGGTACCCAAGTTTTTTGAATATAAAAATTTATTCAAATCATTCAAAAGAGAAAATGATCTAATGGTTGATTATTGATAACAATTTTGCTAATAAAAAATGTTAAAAATTATTGCCATTAGAAAGATTTTGTGGTAAATAAGTTAAAAATCTCCCTTGCAAGGGCTATCTCAAGCATAATAATTCCAAGATTAAACAGAGTAACGATCAATATAGTATGGATTATAATAATAGGAAGGTTCAGGTGACTGAAGATATGGACGGTATGGATTCCAATGATAATAACTAGCTCCGGAACTAAAATAATTATTACGTTGAGCAGAACCACGTTCTGGAATGATTCTCACTGATTTAGCATTTCTGATAGGATTAGGTTCAAAAAAATTGCCATTGGACAAGCCGACCTGATTTCCTTGACAACTGTAACCATCATAGAATTGGACTACGAGGCCACCACCGTTGGTAATCACACGATTGAATTGTCCATCTCCAATTCCAAAGCAGCCGAGTCCTTCAAATGTACTTTTGGTACCATCAGTACGCTGGATTTCAACGTGCTGTGCAGAAATTCCACCGATAGCCAAAGCAAAAGCAGTTAACAATTTCATGATTGATACTATTTAATTCAATTTTTAATAATAAAATTTTGAAAGAAATTGATTGATTTTATATTGTAAATACAATTCAGATTTTCGTATTCAGGGTGTTCAAATTATAATAAATTTAGATAATTTTTAAAATTAAAATTCATAAGGGTTATATAGTAGATTAACTTTAATATTAAGGGTTGAGTTGCAATTTTGAAGTATGAAAATATCAATTTTACCACCTATATTAGTGGAAACATAATTTATTCATTCGCACAATATTTAATTTTATATCTTACATATTAAGACTCCTTGAAATGCATATTTAATAAATTGATATGTCAAATAGAAGATTTTTAATAATATTGAACATTGGCCCATCTGTAAATTCTTGTTTTTTAAATTGGATATTTTCAAGTAAATTTTCAAATTTCTAAATGAAAATATAAATTTATTAATTGTGGATAAATCAATATTTGTGCATTAAATAATTTGCAATTTGTTTATTCCATTGAGAAAAGTTTATATACAAGTTTTTGAAAGTGATTAAGTATCAAGAATTTCAAAACCTTGTAATTGGTAAGCTTTTATATACTTAAAAGCATTAATAGTTTTATATATTTAGGAGTTTATATTTGAGTGTATTATAACTTTTTATTACTTTTGAATTTAAAATTAATTCAAGTGATTTAAATTATATTTCATATGCTTTCCAATTGTTTTTTATTTAAGCATTAATCTTGTATTATTCTTAATAATGAAAAATTTGACAATAAAATATTATAATATTAAATTTTAATTAATAATATCATTTAATCTTTCAAGAAATTTACTATTTCAATTAAAAGATATATAGAATATTTAGTATTTTCTAAGCATTTAAATATATATCACAAAAATAATTATTTATGCTTATATATAACAAATTTGATAAAATGATTTTATAGAATTAATTATATATCTTTGCATTTATATAACTTAGTCATTACTTAGATATATAATGCAATATAAAATAAATGCTGAAATTATTCATATTAATATATAAAACAATCATTTCTATTGTATCGGAATTATTTAGATAAATTGAAAATTTGAATGTTTTATAAGAATTTTTCAACATATTAATAATAAGTTATATAATTTTCTATAGTTCCAATTTAAAGCTTGATAATACAAATATGATTTATTAAATGATGAAAATAATTTTAATATGAGCAATCACAATATAATAACCTATTCATGTAATTAAAATTTATATATAGCAAATTGATTATGAAGAATATAAAAATCAAATAAAATAAGTTATATTATTCTATTATAATATAATTATTGAATAATCATATTATTTTAAATATACTTATTGTTATATAACTCAATATTATTAATATTTGTCAAAAATTTATTAAATAAAATTTAATTTAAAAGTATATTAATTTTAATAAAAATATTATATTTTTAATAAATCAATTTTTAATACAAAAATATTATTTTAATAAAGAAATTAAAATTAATTTTTTTAAAAACCTATGTAAATTAAATATCAATATTTAAGATAATAGGCATATATTAAAGATATTTATTATTAAACATTTAAAAATTCCATTAATAACCAAATATATAGTAATATTTTAGAAATATTATATATTTTTAATATTTCCTACTTAAGTTATATATTATTTTTAAGATTTGCAATTATAATTGATAAAATATCATATATGCATATAAATATATTATATATTATTTAAATTATTAATTCATTTGATTTAAAATATAATAATATGATATAATAGAAAATATATTGGCCAAATTGGCAAGTTATAGCCATTTTTCAAATATTTATTTTAAGTATTATCAGTTCAAAATTGTGATAAAAAGTTGGATTGTTCAATTAATTGAATAAAATTCAAATCATTAATTTTAAATAAGTTTAAGAGTTCTAATAATTTGAAATTTAGACAGTATTGTAATAATATATTACCTAGTGTTATATTTTAAATATACCCGTCTGTCTCGATTCTATAGTCAAGTGCATATTACTCCTCATTTATAGTGGCTTTGTTGGCCCATAGTCAAATAATATTCTTTAGTTCCTATCCAAATCCAATGTAACTCATTGAACAAATTATTCAAACCCTGAAGTGACAAGGATAGAGAGAGTTTTTTCTGGAAATTCTGCTACTTTGTCTCAACAGTAAGTAATATTTAAAACAAACAGGATTAATAGATAATTTATTACATTGTATTACGAGTACTTTTCTAGTAACCATCTTTTTTGAAAAAGCTTATTATAAATCACAACACTAGTTTTAAACTTAGTCATAAATACTTGAATTAATTCATTTATTTATTTGTATTTGACAATAACAATTCTTAATTTTAAATCCTATTTATGTTTATCAAGTTTTACATATTGAAATCTATTCAACATATATATAACCAAATTATAACTGTTAATTTTTAAAATGAACTCACTTATGGATCCAATTATTAAGCTGGAAATTTTTTTGGTGAGCTGATATAGGACTTTTGCACTGTTCGTGGAGATGATACCAGTGTATGTAGATTGAAATTTAAAACATAATCAACTCTTTAATTCTAAAACAACTACTAAGAGATTGAATATCTCTATTGGTTTATATCGGATTTTTTTTAAATTGAACATAAAAAATATTTTATTCTAGTATTTAAAATCATTCAAAAATGTAATTTCAAAACAATTTTATTTGATTTCAAAAATATATATTATAGGATGGTAATTACAATTGATTTATATTTTGAAAATTTATATAAAATTATGTCATATTGGAAATTTCAACATGATGAGTATGATGCATTTGTATTATATAGATTTAAGTTGTTTTATAATATTAAAAATTTCTCAAATTAGAGATATTCTGTTTAAAATCTTGTATAATTATAATATTTTCAATTTTGAGAAAGATTATTTAATTATAAGGAAAACTATAAATAATATTAGGATTGATTATATCAGTTATCTTTGTATTGAAGAAATAATCTTTTCGTTCTTTGATAATAAATAGAATAATTATATATATTGATGAATATTTTCACTTGAATAAAATAATAATATTTAATATTATATTAGTTATTTTTATTAACATTCCAATTAACTTTTTTCCATGATTTTAATTATAAAATATATTGATATTATATCAAATTCTAAATAGTAATGATGACTTTAAAATTCTATAATTCCTAATTATTTTAATATATCTTTAGTATTTCCTTGAAAAAATAATAAACAGACTATATTTGACAAAATTATATAAAATTTTATATTTTAATATATTATTCATTATCAGATCTAAAAAGTTTTACCAAAAACTTAATAAAATATATAGATAAACTTAATCATAAAAACTAATTAACCTATCAATATTTAAGTATAACTTTAAAAATTAAAGGTATTCAAAGGTTTGATATTGTTAGATTTGAGGTTATAGGGTTGGAAAAATAATTTTATGAGCATTCAGTTAAATCTGATCTTGTTTATTAAGTCAATAATAAGAATGGTATTTATACTGCATTGAAGCTAAAAAGGAGTAACAATTGATTTGTAATCAGTAATTATATCCATTACTATATTGAGTAGTTAGGTGTATATATTATCGAAATATAGAATAAAATGAATCAATTAGAACTATACATCAATTGTATGCTTAGTAATAATGTTACTATCTCATATTTGCAAACCTAACAATATATTAAAATGAGGAACAAATATAAATTAATTTTTAAAATAAATTTTGCCAACAAATTAATGATAGCTTATATTGTAAATAATCTACCTCAAATTTTTGAGTTAATTGGTTTATACAATTACCACATTATCAATATATAAAACTTTGAAAGAATTATCTAATTAATAGAGTATTTTATAATATACTTTAATAAAAGAAAATAGCTTAATTGATATTCAATTTTATGTTTTAAACAAGCTGGAAGTGTTAAAACCTCATCAATTAATTATATTCAATTATTAATATTTCTTTGAATTAAAAATTACAAATTCATATAATCAATATATTTGAAATATGTTTATCTGATATAATATTATTCCAGACAGTTTTGATAAATATATATATGCATCTATATATTATAAATTTTTGTTTATTTAATATTATACAATCACTCGAATATTGTTGTTCAAATTTAGAAATTAAATTCTGTTATTATTAAATATTACAATTACAATTAAGAATATACATTTTAATAATAATAATTATTTTTATAGATTATTAGAGCAAAAACATAGTATTTAATAAGTTAGCAAGATTGTATCATTAAATTTTTGGAAAATTGTAATAAGGTTTTCAAACCTCACAGCTACCTAGGATTCAATCTAATGAAATCTTTATTTTCAATACAGCATTGTAAATATAATAACTTAGTTAGTCTCCATCAGTTCCAATAGTTAATTTCATTTTATTCCTAATTTTTTCATATAATATATTTGAATGAATTTAATAAAATCTATTTTTTAAATACCATATTGAACCCATTATAAAAAATTCTTTTATTAACTAATATAAAAAATTTATTAGAATACAGATCAATTGAAATTCATTAGTAAGTGTAAATCGTGTAATTATCTCAATTGATAATTAAATGTGATTAACAGTATGAAATGAAAATTTAAAATTTTTTTATATGAGATTAATAATGTAATAATACAAAATACTGTAAAATATAACTTTACTATTTCAAATTTTTCAACTCAAATTTTATCCTTAAATAAATTTATACTTCACCGGAAAAAACCATCTAGATCATTTGAAGTTTGGTGGCAGTCATTAGGATGAGGAAGAAAATCATGAAAAGGGTTAGCAGAGTCAAGATAACAATTATATGGGCGAGGATAATAATGATAGCAGTATAAATCCGAATTCAAATATGATGGACGTCCAGAAACACAGTGTTGGATGAATCTGATCGATTTGGCATTTCCAAGATTTTGAGATTTTAAACCATATTGTTTTCTGTAACTAATACTATTTCCAGAACAGCCATACCCATCATTATAATTGAATTGCCGCACAAATATTAATCTACCTGATGGCATTATAAGTCCCTGGGTTAATCCCAAAACTTTCAGGTCCGGAACAAGAACTCGCAGTTACATCAGTATGAGCGAGTTAAATGGTTTGTCCAGATATGCCACCAATAACGAGAGTCAAAGAAATTAACAATTTCATAACATTTAATATTTGATTCAATTTTGTTTAATATACAATTCAATTAAAAGATATCATTTCGTATTTCATTTTCCATCATTATTGGGATTTTAGGTTTTTTTTTGAAAATAATGATTCTTAGATAATTATTTTTATAAGGGTTGTATAGTGGATTAACTTTATTATTAAGGGTTCCTTTCAATTTTTCTGATTTCAATATCAATTTTCCTTAAAAATTTAGCTATTACTCTGCATTTTTAATAATGGGAATTTTTTGCAATTAAAAATAAATAAACATTTGAATATATGATATATAAAAATAAATATATAATATAAATTTAATAGTTTCTTTTATTATTAATAACTTTTTGCCATACTTTTGGCAAACTTCTAACACCTAAAAAACAGTTCTTTTTATTAAAGACTGAAATTTGATGTTTCACAAACCAATTAAATTTTCTTGCAGAAATTTTCTTTCCTGCAAGCTGGTTTTTTAATTACCTAAAGCAATTATAATCACATAGGTTATAATCAGGGGAATATACTAGATGTGGTAGTTTTTTCCAGTTATTTTTAATTAGAAAGTTATTTACAGCTTTAGATTTATGTATTTTGTAATTATCATGCAAAATAATAGGTTTTTTTAAATTATATTGAGAACACTAATTAAAAATACTTTTATTTAAAAAAACAATATATAATTTACTATTAATTGATTTTCCTTTAGGAACTAAATAAGAATAGCATATACTATTATAATTTATTACAATAATTAACATTCACTTATTAATAAAGTGTTTATTTAAAGGGATTTGTAGAGGGGGTTGATTTAGCTTAATCTAATATTTTGATTTATGTTTTAATAAAGGATTATATATAAGGATTTAAAATTCATTAATTGTAATTATTTACTGTAAAAGTTTAAGCTTCTAGTAATATTTCAATAAGTTTTGTTTAACAATAACTATTCTAACTTTTTTTAAGCTTTAGTTAAATTATAAGGTACCTATTTTACATTTTTATTTATTAATTTTAGTTTAAACTTTAAAATATATAAAATACTTATAAAACTAATATTAAAGTACTTAGATAATTCTCTAGCTAAAATAAAAAGGTGCTTTTTAATATATTTTTTTACTTTATTTACAATTGAAAAAATAACAGTTAAAGTTAATTTTCTAGATTTTAACAAGTTTTGAATAGTTTCTCTCTTAATTTTAAAGTAATTTACCTAGTAATAAATTGTTGATTTAGATAATACTTTATTACCAAAAGCTGTTTGTAAATTTTAAATAATTTTAAAGGGTTTATGGTTAAGTTTTACTAATACCAAAATAAAAAACTTTTGATGATCACTATTTAGTTTAAGCATGATTAAATTAAACAACCAATTTTAAAAAGTTAATTTTTTAATCAAAAAAACTAATATATATATATATATATATATATATTAAAAATATATAATTTCCTATTAACTTTGTATATATTTATTCATTTCAAACTAATAATATGTTTGAAAAATCAGAAATTAAAAAATTTCCCATTATTTTAAATTCAAGGTAATAATAATAATTTTTTTATTATAGGGTCATACATCTATCTATTAGTTTTATATGAAAAAAATATTATAGATATTAATTCTTCAAATGAGTTAGGAGAGAAATTTAATATATTTTAGAACCAGGAACAAACTTTAAGGAGTTTACTTTTTCAAATCTACTCATTTCCATATGTGATGTTTAATATTATTATTTTATACACATGAATTAACAAATATTCATAACACATGATCAAATTTATATAGAAATATATATGAATTTATATTTAATCAGATTAAAATTTAAAATGATATTTTAAATCCATTCAATATAACTATAATACACCCATTTCCAAGATATATTAGGACTTGTTATTGTATTAAATTTAGAATATGATTTTCAAAGAAATTGAATATCATTTTTATAAGGATAAATTTAATGATATTGAGTAACTATCTGTAAAATAAATACATTTCATCTGTAAAAATTATTATGTAAATCAATTTTATTTGGATTAGTAGATTATTTACATTTATTTGATTGAATACTATACCTACTTGAATAATGTTATACATGATTTAAGTATATGGATTTGATTTTCGAATATTGAATTATTAATATTATTTAGTTGAAATCATTTGATGAAATACATTAATTATATTCATAATTAATATTTTTGAGAGAGCTGTCCCAAAATATTTTAAATATAATAATATCACACACCAAAACTTTATTTAATTAATATATATTTAGAAAAAAAATGAATCCATGATTAATTTTTTACAAATACAATTAATATATTGACCTAGTGACAAAATAAATAACAAAATGATGAGAATAGTTGTTTTAATATTAATTAATAATGATATTAAGTTATTTTTTCAATATCATTATTCATATTAAAAATGATATTTGGATAATATGAATATTCAAATTCCTACTGCTGAATATCTATAATAATAATTTAATACAAATTTATTATGAACAATAATCAAAGTTATATACATAAAATGAACTATTATAAATTTAAAGTGTTTCAAAATCGTTATAAATTTCATTATTTTTATAAAACTTTAGTAAAGATTTATATTAAAATACTGCTAGTAAACATAGTAATATACTATATCATATAATTCCATTAAAGAATCGTAATATAAATTTAACAATTTATTATCGAAATATAGCTCAATATTTCTTCCCTTTTCATTTATAAAATGAGTAATATTTCGAACAATTTGTAATCCGAACTTGTGTAATTGTACATATTGTTAGTTGAATGTTGATAATATGAAAGGGAGTGGCTTGCTTGTGATTTGTTTGGTGGTTTAGGCTAAGGCGATTTATTTGGGTCTAATAGGCTTCACAGAAGACTGGAGGTAATGATGAAAATGTGTCCCTACAATGTTCCTTTTAAAGACCATTCGTGGGCCATAGATCGTACAAAAATGTGTAATAGATTTTCAGAAGAATGAGACCTTGTAGCGGTATGTTGAGTTTTCCAGTGTTGTATCTCTATAAGGTAATAAGTTCCCAAAAGAAGTTGGTCGAGAGGATTACTATATAAGCAACCACAATTCTATTAGATTTTCTAAAAATTCCACTTTTACAATATTATAATTGATATCTTATTTTACAATATAGTTAATAATATTTATAATTTTTTGAGTTAGATATGAAAGTAGTTCTATTGGCTACTAAATTGATTAAAGAATATATTAAATTACCTAATTAAGAATTATATTTTGGTGTAAAAATGATATTATCACGAGCCAGGTGACTCCCTTCTACCCAAGTATTCTTACATCAACCTAATGTTAAAGTTATTTCTCCCTCGCATACCATCTGCTCCTGCTTATCTTTTAATTCGTCGATAATGCAAACCACCGGAGAACCTCATGAATCACCTTGCCCAGCTCACTTTATATAAAACCCGGAATTAGAGATATCCTAAACAAGGAAGAGTTCGATCTGGGTCCTCCCAGCTATTTGACTGAAACCAATAAACCCCCTATCTCCCTAACATTTTCCTGGAATTCCTCGGATCTCTTTCTTTAAAATACTCTGGGCACAGCCTTCCCAAGACGTGTTAATATTATATTAAGTTATATCCAAGAATTTTGGTTTGATATATGTAAGTAATGAATGTCGTTTAACGAAAAACCGAGTAGAATTATTTATTCACCTAACATCATATCATAACAATATTAAAAATATACTCGATTTTGAAAATATTCATCAGAATATATTAGATCAAAATTGAAATTATTATGATGCAAAAAAAATAATATTTACGATGAAGAATTTTAATAATATTAAAACTCCACAATTAAAAAAATTTAAATGGAAGAGATTATTGGTAAATTAAGAATAGTTATGTATTATCAGTTTAGTTAGTATAATAAAGTTTTATAGCATACTGATTGCCTCTAAATATCATATAAGAACCAAATAAATATTAATATCTTTCCTCAAATTAATTTGATTTCTATATTAACAAAAACCTTGCGAAAAATTATTAAAGTATTCAAAAACAAGAAAATCAATAAATTATTCAATTATTAAAAATTGAAATACAAAATATTAAATAATAATGTATTAAACAATATCATTAATATTAAATATCTATAATCAGTTGTACAAATTCAAATTAATAAAAATTTTGTAAAAAAATTGATATAAAATTATTATTTTCTACATAGAATGTTCTGTCTAAAAAGTTAAAATTCTAATAAAGATTACTCTAAAACCAAATTAAAAAATTGAAATTATATAATTAGAATTTTGAAAATAATATTATTATTTAATATATATATATGAAATAATTTGAAGTTGATTTAAGAAGTAATATATGAGCTTTGGGCTGTTTAGAAGGTGTAACTATCAATTGAAATATTTGAAATTTGGTGTTTAAAAAGTACTTTTTCTGTTTAAGATATTAAAATTAGTTTAATAAAATAATATTCCAATTAACTTAAAAAGTAATATGTGAAATCATTTGCCTTGTAAAGTCAGTAAAAAGTAACTAATCGGTATTATTTTTACCTTATTATCCTCATAGATCAACATACAATATAATTTTCGCTCTGATTATTAATTCAATTGATTTACTATAATTAAGAATATCAAAATTAAAATAATTTTCAAAAACTCCTAATATAGTATCAATTGCGTACTCGGTATTAAATTACTAAATAATGGAATCTGAAACTTATGATTGCTAAATAGGGAATCTGGTAATTTCTGAGGTTACTCAAAGTTTAATAAATTCTCTCACTTATCCAATTGAATTTGTCAAAAAATTGATAACTCGTTTGGACTTGATTGATACTAACATTGACCAATTACCATTGCTGTTCATTATATTATTTTGATTTGGTGTTAAAATGAGAATATTTTGAAGGTCGATAAAATTTAGATTGTTGGATAATGCCCAACAAATTTGATAAGTTTTTTTACAATGGTAAATATATATATATATACATATATATATATATGAAAATTATTTAATTATTAATTCTAAGTTTTTTAATATTAATCAAATATTAGATTTCATTTTATCAAAATTACTATTTCAAATTTAAAATAAGCAAAAATTTAGATAAATTATTTACTAATTTGTAATCTTTCAATTCATTTGTTTCAAATTTAGAATAAATAAAATTTGAATAGGAAATCAATTGCCTAAAAAGGAAAATATGATAAGATTTGAAACCAATTAAAGAGATGAGAATAATATGGACATATGATTTGATGATGACAAATAATATAAATATAATGATTGGGGAGATATGGTGATTAATAAAAAACCCAATCTTCTCGTTGTTCTAATATTAGTCAACTTTTATTCCAATTGCCATTTTTAATAACTTTACGAGTATATTCTTTACCTGAAATTCACCAATAATTAAGATTATTATTATCGATTGCAGATTCAATATTCTATATATTTAATTTTAGTGCATATTGTGTCAAATATTTAAATAACGAGTTCAAGTGTGCTAATTAACTAATTCAGATTCTAAATTGAAAGGCTTATATTATTATTCAAAATTTGCTAAGTTTTAAGGTTTAATTAAATACTTAGTACAACTACGCATACCAATTTTAATTCAGACTTATTATAATACTTATCTTTTTGCCATGGCTGTTATCGACCAACTCAAGGTATGATATCTTTATTTTCATAATGGGGATTTGATTTGATATTTAAATAACTAATCCGAAACTAATTTTGTTTCAGAATTCTGATTATTTTTATAACTTGTTTACCTTTAAAATACTTATTCCATTAATTACATTATTAAATTTACTTCTTTCTACATTTACAGCATCTCTGCTATAATATATATTTCACCAATTATTATAACATTCTAAAGCTTGATTAACTAATAGTAATTTTTCATTTTAGTTACTATTTACTCCCCAATTAACGGAAGCACAAATTTTAACAGTTTATCACAGGGTCAATTTTGACCTCGAGGAGGCGGTTCTTCAATTGAGTTTACAACTCGATCAAATGGAGTTAACAGGCGGTAATAATAACAATATTCCATCTGCTAAAAAGGACCGAGGACCCTTAACCAAACTTGATTCAGGTGAGTTTTCTAACATTTCCAGTGTTATATACATTGGCCAAATTGGTTTAGGGGAGGTTGCCTTTTGATGTAGGGTATTGGGCATGAGGTTTACTGTAATATTATTTTTCATGGGTTTTTTATGATATTAGTTTGTTGAGTACTGGTAAAATTCAAATTATTTTGTGTTTGAGATATTTAATATTCTATGCTTTGAGTTTATTTTCAATTATCTTAATCTAATTAGCAAGTGTACTTGCTATTTAAAGTAAAATATTAAGTTAAAATTACCGCTTATAGTTAATAATTTTCAGCCTATAATACTTTATTAAATAATATTAATATTTGAATTACCTCTCAAACTGCTTGTATACTATCTTATCAAACTCTTTAAAGTCATAAAATTAGTATTAATTTACTATTAACTATTACTAGTATTAATCAAATACTCCAAAAATCCTCCAAAGCCATTCCTTCCCCCTACCAACCACCATCACCGCAACTATATGTCATTCATACAAACCACCTATTTAAACGACAGTCCACGCTAACTATTCTTTATTTAGATCAATGTAAAAAGGATTTAGATCTTCTCCAAGGCATGTTTACCCAGAAAGCTATCAAAGAACTTCAACAATTGTACAATAAATTCAAAGGAAACGTTGATGAGGTGGTTCAATATGTATTAAGCCAGCCTCAAGCTCAAAATCCCACTCCCACCAAAAAAGCAAATACCAAGCAAGGAAAGAAAGCCAATCAAACTAAAGTTAATAATACCACGCCAAAAGCAACCACTACTACTACCACCACAGCTAAATTCACCAAACAAACTAAGAATGGATCTAAGAACAGCAAGCATAAGACAACTGTTAACAGCAGCACAACTGTGCCTGAGACAGTCACTCTTGATCCAGCCGCATATCCTATTTTCGCATGTACTAAACCCGAAAAACCTGTTAAGAAGAAGACAAGCAGCAAATTTAACTGGGATAGACAATGCTATCTCCAATGGAGCAATGCACAATGGGAGGAATTTAACAACACGTTAAATCAAGTCAAATCCATTTTTTCAAATTTATCTAACTTTACCATGATTCATAGCTTCCTCAAGAACAATGGTGACTTGAACGAAACGTTAGAATGCTGCTGTCAGACCCTTGATTATATTCAAAAGGAGGGTATTTCTGATACAGATCACGCTTACAACATCGAATTAGAAGCCAATTGTGATAGTCTCTTAGACATGTTCCCAACATTTACTCGCTTCCAACTAGTTTTAATATTGATCATCTGCCAAAATAATATGGATGCAGCCCTTCAGAGTTTATTGGACATGCAATACATTATCCAAAGCAACTTGGCAATGCCCTCCCAATCCACCTCCTCCAAGAAAAAGCCCACATTTGTTCCTGCCCCTGACTTACTCAAGGCGAAATTCAACCACGATGGCAATATTCTTGACTTGCAGGTGAACGAATCATCGCACCATGCACTCAACGAAGATGCAATACTATCGCTGCGTCATTCTAGTAGAGAGCCGTTGGACGATCCGGATATTTACAGAGAACGCGCTCAGGACTATTACGAAAAGCGCAATAATCTGTACGAAAAAGCGGTAAATCGTCACAAGAACCGCAACAAGCGCAACAATCACGCGGGTGTCGCATTCTATTATGCTGAGGAGGGGCGTGAACTGGAACGAAAAGCTCAATTCCAAAATGAACTCGCTTTTAAATCTCTTATCAATGAAAAACTCGCGAACCGCACGGACCCTTACGAAATTGATTTGCACGGGTTCCGCGTCCAGGAAGCTATTGACTTTGCCATGGAACAAGTGTCCATCTGGTACATTCGCGATATGAAACGTGTTGAATCTGGCCGTTGCCGCAAACTCCATCCTCTCACTTTCGTCACTGGCAAAGGTATCCATAATGCTGACGGCAAGAGTCGTCTCATGCCTGCACTCGTCAGAAAGTTGCGTGAAGAGGGTTGGAAAGTCGAGCCTAATAATGGTTACTTTCGAGTTTTGGGCACTGATGACGCTCCTTGCAAGAGCTAGCTAATATTCCCTCATTTGGTTCTTAGTGGTTTATCATTTGGATGTTGTTATTATTTGCTCTATCACTTGATTATCTTTTTTCATTTGCTATGGTATTTCCTTATCCCAATAAATTATGTTATTATTATTATAGTAAAAATAATGTCCTAGGGTCGGCTATTTAATATACATACCATTTAGCCCATTCATTGTCATATTATTGGTTTTATTGAATTTGATAATGTCACAACCAAGAAATTGATTTAGTAGGTGTTAAGAATCTTAGAACTTGGCAAAGGTTCAAACTATCTCATGATAATTCATTACCAAGCAATAATTTATTCATATAACTAGCTATGGCTTTTAATGGTGTACTATATTTGTATCTAGTTCAATTTAATATTATATTATCAACGATTTCATATTGATATTGGTTATTCATAGTCATATATTCATCAATATTCAATATTTTCTAAGTATCAGTGTATCAAAATATCCAATAATAAAAAATAGCCAATATATTGAAAAAATAAGAAGACAATGATATAAAATTGACCTTATTTTCCCAAAATAAGATAATACGATTGACAAATTTTATTTACATTGAAAAGAACGATGATATTTTAATTTTATAGAATATAATCATCAAATACATAAATCATAAATGAAAATTTCAATGGGACTATATTTTTCATTGGATTTCTAGAATAATCTATCCATTTCAATTTTCAAATTGGATCTGATTAATTTATCCACACTGTCAATTTGAGTTAAGTAATATTGTATTTTGAATATTAAATATAAATTTTAACATAATATAAGCAAATTAAAGATAATAATGAATTTGAATCATTAAGAGACAATAAAATGAAATCAAAATTAAATCTATATTCTTAAAAAATTCTAGTCATTTATTTAACCTTTTCAAAGAATATGATTTTATTTTGATTTAATATCAAAATTTCAAAAAAAATCATTCTAATTATATTTAATAAAATATAATGGTAATAAGTCTATAATAATTGAAATAGATCAATTATTAAATAATATGATATATGTTTATTCTATAAAATCGTTTTTAAAAATATTTAAATTAAGTGAAATTTAGTCAATTTACTTTTAATCAGAATTTTGCAAACTGATATTTAAATTTAATCATATTGAAAAATATTCATATATTATCAGAATTTTATGAAAGATAAATATATATTGTTTTCTTTTGACTTAGTTATAATTTCTTGAACTAATCAATTTTAATATATAACAAATTATTATCACAAATCTTTTTTAAAAAATATATACACTGAATAATTTAATTAATTTATTGAAATATTTTTTAGCTTTTGTTATAAATAGTATAATTAATAAAATTTACAGATATATACTTTGAAAGTAATAAAATAAATGGTTTAGTTTAATATATTATAAGTATTTTTGATTAATAGTTTTATCTATAAATCAAATTATTTTGAAACACTAATAATTGATATTTAATTAATAATTCAAGGTTCTTTTATTAAATTTTAATTTATATTAATTTGAAAAATAAAACATATTTTTTAATTTTTGATTTTTCAAATATATTGCTAGTTTTGAAAAATCAAATATATATAGAATATATAGAATATATAGAAGAGTTAATATTTTTGAAATATATATATATTTTATAGTTATTTTTTATTAAAATATATTTAATTTAAAGTTTAAGTT
>JNEM01013748.1:0-19141 GCA_000697335.1 Conidiobolus incongruus B7586
ATTCCTTCGGAGCTATTGTGAACTGTTTCTCCTTCAAGACCCAGCATTTTAGGGATAGAAGGACCACAAATATCAATATCCATTAAACCGACCTATAAATATGTAAGGATTTGATAAAATTTCGGAGAAAATTTCAAACTACCTGAGTTTCTTCATTTTGAGATAAAGCAAAAGAGAGCTGACTTGAAAAGGTACTCTTTCCAACACCGCCCTTTCCTGAGAGAACTAAGATTTTCTTTTTAACATTCTTCAACCTATCTTTGATAATTGGAATATCTGGATCGGGTCCTTTGGGAGCTTCGGCACAAGCCTTTTGGTTAGGACATCCAGCACAGGCTGAAGCAGTTCCGGCCTTGTCGCTGTTTGTTCCCTATAAATATTACATCAAAGCTGTGTCATTATATAAATATGAAAGTATAATTACTGGACAATGTTGTGGTGCGTTTTCAGGGACTTGGGATTGAGTCATGTTAATTTAATATAACTTGATATATGCAAAGATAAATGAATGGGTGATATAAACTAACAATTTACAGTGATGATACGATTGCTTAGATAAATTTAATAATATACAATAAAGTCAGAATTATTGATTTGGCTTGACTCATTCATCGCGTTATATATTATTATTAATGAATAAATTTGTGGGATTTATATCAATCATAAGATTGCAAAAGAAGTGGATTATTACAGATTAAACAGATGATTGATCATATTGATTTGTAATACAAGTCATGTTCAAAAATTGAATAGATTTAATAATTTAATAGATTTAATTATCATAACATACGATATTCAATCATTATAAATATAAACAATGATATCCAATAATATTAACTATTTATATAAAGATTTATTTTTCTTTAATAAATAATTCATATCAAGTTTGATTAAATTCAATATTCCAATGTTGGCTTCAGATATACATATTAAAGACTGGTTATAAGTAGAGATTTATGAGAAAATAGTTTTTTGTTGGTTTATAATTTTGCTTGATGCTTTAACTTCCTAATTGATATTTATTGCACATAGTTATTATTTATTCAGCATGCTATATGATTTGAAATTATATTAATTCAAATAATATAATCAATCATTTTATTAATTGATTTTCTATCTTCATTTTCATGACTATCATTTGATATTTTTATTATTGATAAATGATGTAGCTGATGCATTATAATTCATGTATAAATTAATTCTATTGAACTATATTATCCAGTGCTAAAAGTAATTAGTCAAAATTGCAAAACTAATCTTCACTAAAGCAGTTGCATATACATTAATCATTCATATTCCTCAAAGTTTGTATATGTGTGATTGTATAAAAACAGCACTACTTATTAATAAACTTAAATATAAAGAAATCAGTAACTATTAAGTAATTTTCTATTCCAAAGATATATGCATTTACATTTTAATTAAATATAAATAAAATCTCTGTTGAAATTATATTAATTACCCAAATAATAATAATATTAATAATATTAATAATAATAATAATAATATATTAAAATGAAAAGTCAGTGATATTAAAACCTTCTGAACTTCCAAAGAAGGATATGCCTTATGGAGAATGAATTATCAATAGTTAACTAATACAATTTAACTGACATTGATTATAATGATTGTAACTCATAATTAATTATTTTATTATTCATCTTTTAAAAATTAATATTCATTTCAAGTTCTATCCAAAATCAAAACTGAAATTAAACCTTCACTTTCATATATATAATTTAAAAAGTTTTTATTCAAATTAATAAAAAAGTATAATTTTGTTAAGGGTGAATACAAATAAGGTTACTGATAATATGATCTAAATATTAAATTCCTTAAATTTATTTCAGTATATTTTAAAAATATAATAGATTAACGCCAAAACAAGCATAATACCCCAATATTGGAATGCTAAAATGGAATCAAGTAATTGAACAGTCTTCATTATTTCTAAATTACCAATATATATGACTTGCAATGATATTAGGAATTAAATGCTCTCTTCAGATTTTATAACATTCTGTCTAATAATTACATTGTTGGATTTAAGAATATAATTGAATTTTTGAGATAATGAAAAGGTATAAATTTTTTCATAACCACATTCAGTTTGTGCTCAAATAATGGTGGACATCTTTCCTTTTCCATGACCTTGAACCTGTAATCCAAGACGAAATAAGAAAAATATTGCAGTGTTTTCTTTTCACATTATCTGGAATAAATATATTTATCTATTGACAATGATAATTTTACATGAGATCATTAAAGTTTGACTGTTTTAGATCAATATAAATCAATTTTTTATATCACATATTGATAAACATAATTTCAAGATGAAAACCAAAATGAAAAATGTATAGTATATAAATGCTGAAATAGAATCCTTTTTTAATTCATATTTGGATTACATTTCATGGAACATTTTGAATTTGAACAAATTTATCATATTCACTATGCTACATATATTAGATGTCGTTATGACTTATTTTTCAAAGTTTTGATCTATTATTTAAAGTATATAATACATAAATATACTAAACTTAATTATATTACTATTAATTCAAGGATACTAAAATTATTTACAAAATTATAACTATGAATATTTGCATTTGATATGGATGTTTAGTTTAAATATAATTTCAAATAAAATGGGACTTTGTCATGTGATAAAATATAAAAATGGGCCAATCAAACCCAATGTTTTGGTAAAATAAATGAAAAAATTTGTCTCCACAACAGAATTATATTGAAAAATAAAATGGTATAAATAGTCGTTGGTTATTCAGATTGAATATATAAACCTTTGTTTCCCAGTCCTTAAAAAAAGAATCAATAATTTAGTAAGTTCAAATTTAATTTTGCATTCATTCAGTTTATTATTCAAAAATCAATATGAATCATCCTTATTAATCATAAATAATAGTTTGACGTCCCTATTCCTTTATTAATTGGTATTTATATTTGGTTAGGATAGTTGATTCCATTTTAACCATTGAACTCGGTGCCGTGTTTTTAATATTATATTACTTTATATCTTCATAAGTGGGTTTTGGATTATCGAAACTCAATTTTTAACCTTTATACTTGCTATATTTTTACACTAAACTGATTCAATGAAAACCGATTCAAAACGTATTGCACCGAGGCCACTTCAACAAGCCCCTGCCCCTCAGCATTCAAATTGGAAACCGATATCAGTTGCACCTGCACCACATAGCTCAGCAGCAGCCATTAATCCGGTTTTTATGAATTCAACCGTACCCTCCATTGCAAACAATCAATCAACAACTATAATTCCACATACATCACCAAAAACCACTAATGCCACCAATACTAATACCACCCAAAGTAACGAAAAAACTACTTTGAACAATCAAGGCTTAAATGTAATATCTGTAATACCTAATGCAACTACAACGAAACGAAAAAGTGAGCAAATACGCGTACAATCATTATTCTAAATGCTAATTTTTTTATTTAGATTCTAAATCAGATTTCTCCAATTCTACTGTTGCAAATTCGAATTCAAATATAAACTCTAGTGCTACTAATATTAATACTCCACAAAAGCCTAATGCAAATATTGCTGGTCAAGTTCCTGTGAAGAGGCCGTTTACTAATTTAAGAGCTGTATGCATTACTCCTTGGCTCCTTTTCTATTGTAATTAATTTGAATTTTTAGGGTAAACCAGTTCCTGCCTGGTTACAAGCTGCATCATCAAGAGATCCCTTGACGAATTTTACTATTCCTAAGGCTATTCCTCCTAATTCCAATTCTAATCAAGCTTCTAAAAATAACAGTTCAATTAATTTGAAAAATGGAACTGAAGTAATTTAATTATATTCACTCCTAAATATATATTCTAACTATGTGCTTTCTAGATTAGAGCAAATGGTAGAGGTACTGGATACCCCTGTATTATCTTATCCTACTTTATATTAAATCCAATACAATAGATTTCTATAGTGCTCATTTAGATAGAACAGACAGAAATGCTTATATTCCTAAAAAACCAATCTTAAAAGTCCATGTTTTTGCTACTCATTTAAAATTTGAAGGACAGGTAGACTTTTATATGATCATGATTGTTATTCGCTTTTCTGAACTTATTCTATAGCCCGGAACTTCTTCCCTTGATGGCCCTCTAAAGGTTTATATTTTTAAATTAATTTATTTAATTTTTTAATTTATTTCAATTGTAGAATTTCGTAGAATGTCTAGATAATCGAGAACTTCCTGCTACTTTACTCGATATATTTGATAAATCAAACTATTTATATATAAAAGGTATATGCCCATTATTAAAATGATAATGATTGAGTATTAAAATGTCATTTCATTAGGTTGCTTAGTTGTTGATATGATCGACTACCGTTCATCTCCAAAAAATGATAGAGGAGTTAACTCTCGTATTTTCCTTCAACCAACTTCAAAATCTATTTGGGCCGACGTTTGTCGACTACAATCCCAAACAGGACAGCCTTATAATGAACAAAATGCATTAGAGATTGAATCACAGCTTTTGGTGAGTAATATATTAAATTTTACATGGATTTTAATTAAACTTTAATTTAGTTAACTTTTGAACCCGAGCTCGATTTATCTCCTAACCCAACAGCTTCTACGATATCTAACATACTACACTATCGTGAGACAGTACAGCAAAAGAATAATAAACGACCACACAGCGCTGTGCAAACTGAAGCACAAAAATCCGATCAGCAAGAATTTTCTAAATTAATGAGACTAATGGACAATGTAATTAGATTAATCATTATTTTTTCACTGACATTAACCATTTTTTAGGATCGATACAATACGCCATTTTCACCTTCGTAAGTTTTAAATTTTTTTTATTTTTATGTATTCTAATATCTTTATTAGATTTGATCTTATTAAATATCTCAAACAATACCGAACAAATAAACAAAACGAAGACAGTATTCCATCATTGGCTTGTGACTCTAAAACTACTAAAGGTTATTAATGGAAATATTTTTACCTAGATAAGCTTTAATAACTTTATTATTAGGCTATCAACCTCTTCCAAAAGGTTACAATATTATTCGTTCTATTAGATTCAAGAAAGAAATGACCCAAGGTAAAATGCCAATTAGTAAAAATTTGACATTGTATTAATATAATAATAGGAACAATTTATTCGCTCATCAATCTTTATCATTTGTCAACAAATCGTTTCGAGATATGTTTACGGTACGGTACTCAGGTAGATACTTCTCTCAATGGTAGGACTATCAAAATACCTGTTTCAAATGCCACTACTGCCTTAGCACATCTTGAAAATCTGAAGGCACATTATAGTCTCTCTCATCAGCTTGTTTCAGATATTACATCCCCTTTCTATCCTACATGCATTCCCTCAGCTAGAAATTCACAAACTGTTTCTGTTAACAACAACAATCAAGCAATGCAACCTTCTGCTCATTCAGTTTTCTTACCAAACACTCTAGGCCAACAAGCAGGTACCACTGTCCCTCAAGCAGCACATTTTAATACACAAGTCCAAAATCAAGCCCTTGCTCAATTGCAGTTACAACAAATTAATCAGCGTCGCCAACAATCATTGAAAAATCAATCAATCGCGACTACTGACCAATCTACTGGAACAAATTCAGCTTCTGCAAATCTCACACCTACACCAGAGCCCAATGCTACAGCAGACAATAATGGGCAACAAACTACTGGTACTGGTGCTGCTGTCACTACCTCAGCACCCGCTTCTTCTACAGCCATCCCAGCTTTAAATCCTGCGTTGGCTACTCAAGCTGCAGCTCAACCTCAAGGGCCAGTTCGCAACATTTTCCCAAGAATTACTCAACAGCAATTTTTGGCCCTTCCGTTGGATAAGCAACAAGCATTAATGCAATACATAGCTGCTAATCAAGCGAATATTCAATATTCTCAAAATATGATGGCAAATGCAAATCATGCCCAAAATGCAAATAACGTTAATGTGAATCAAAATGTTCAAACACCTCAAGCTGCACAAACACCCCAACAAAATCCTCAAATACCTCCTACTCCTGTAAACAATTCTAACTCCACATCCAATCCACAGCTTCCGCAATCACCTGCTAATCCTGCAATGGCAATGGGCAATCAAACTCTTGTAAGACCCCAAGCTAATCCTAATTTAGCACCTAGACCACTAGGAGCTACTAATACTGCCGATACAATAGCAGCACAGCAGCTTTATCGTCAGAATTTGATCCAGCAGCAAGGACTGAATGCAATACAAGCTCAATTAATGGTAATTTTATTTTTTTTATTTTTACACTATAATTTAACACAATTATTTTAGCAAATTCGCCCTCGTCCCAATCCACAAATGAATCCTGCTATGACTCCTGAAAGTAACTACATTTTTACTAATTCTAATTTACTTGTCCTAACTCGTTCAATAGTTATAGCGCAATATCGACTAATGCAGCAATATCAACAAATGCAGGCCAGAATGAGAAATTGGCCTGGAGGAAACGCAGGACCTGGTACTCCCGGAAATTTTACTTCACTACCTAACCAAACCACAGCATTACCTGCTCAATCCAATACTATCAACCAACAAAATATCACCGCTAACAACATGGTTCAGGATTTCAACAATGCAAACAATCCTAGTCTAACAAACAATCGACCACGCCCAATTCCTCAAAATCTGGGGACTGCTCAGCATCCTCGTCCAATCATGCCTAGACCATCACAATATCAACCCATTGCAATGGCACCCCCTCATCCGTCTGTTAGACCTGTTAACGGCATCTATCGTCCTCTTCCTATTCGACCCTCCTCTACCAATAATACTCTACCATCTAGCCCTCATCCACCCCCATCCAATTGCTAAGAATATATAGTAATTCACTTTATTTATTTATTTCAATACTACAAAATCATACCAATAATCATACATCATCAACTAAGCATTTAAATCAAACAGTATTTAAACTTGATTTGCATTTTATAATCATGTGTTTGTATTGTATAATATTTTATAATAAATCTGTACATTAAAGCTATTAATAATTTTTAAACTTATTTAAATATATAAGTAATTCAGCATAAAGTAGCAGGTTTTTTATATTCATTGCATACAATTGAAATAGAACAATTGGTGGTATTGATGTTATTTTCCAGTCTAATTTTAATCATGAACAAAATTTCATCACTTTTGTTTAATGATTCTAAATAAGCAGTATATAAAATTTACTATTTTATGTATTATAAATTATTAATTTCTTATCATTTCATATTTTTATTCGGAACTAATATTTGATGTATTAAAGTATTTTTTATGAATTGAATTCAGATTTTCCCAATATATGCAAGCTTTAGAAAATTTGTATTTGGAATATTTATATGACATAATTCTTGATAAGATTCTAAAAGTAAACCATGACAATAATGATAATATGTATAACAAGATCCGTCCTTTATAATTTATAAGTAAATTACTAGTTGGCATGATATAAAATGGAAAATAAAAAAATTAATTAACATTTCTAATAAATATATTTATAATGGTAGTTTGTATTAAAATTGATTTTAAGCTTTGATTTTACAAGCTTCAGAAAACTTCTTGGGATTACCGTGGGACATAATATGCTTTTTGAAAACGGATTGATCATCGAGTTCTATATTAATAAAATAGTTAGTAAATTGGTTATATTAATATTATTTAAACTATATACCTTCAAAATAGCTATTGACATCTTTATGTAATTTAGCAACGGCTTTAGCTTCAGCCAAGGTGTAGAAAGCGGGGATATATCTAGTGAATTTGGCACCGGAAGCGGAAACAAGGGACTTGGAGGTGGAGGTATGATCTTTAGGTTCAAAGGTTCCAAACTCTTGAGAGCGGTGTAAGGTATCTAACCAAGAAGTAGCACCAATTAAGGTTCCCTTCTTCTATGATATCACTGGTAAATGATATGGTACATTGAATATATAATGATAATCTTACGAATTTGCGCTTTCCTTCGATGATATCGGTGAATTGAGTTATTAATTGTGATTGGTTAGCTTTGAGAATTTGATTTTCGGGATTATAGTAAGCGGAATCTCCGTATAAGACATTGATTTCATCAATGGCAATCAAGACATTGACACTAGTGAAAATATCAGTCAAAACTTAAAAGATATGGATGAAATGAGTGTATACCTATCTTGAGTGGAGATGATATCTAAAAATTCGTTGAAAACTTGATGAGATAAATCATTGTCATTGACACCAATGCTCAAAAGCTTATCAAGGGAACTTCCCTTAGCAACTTTAGTCTTTCCAAAGGTCAAGTCTTTATCCAATTGAATCTACGCAAAGAGTGAGATATTAGCTATTGGGTCATGTATATCAATTACCTTATTCAAAGTCTCGGCATTGTTAGATAAGATTTGTTTTAACAATTGGCTGGTGAGTTCATTTTGGGAATAGGTCTTAGTGGCGGGGGCGGATTTGTAGCCTTGAGATCCGTTAATCCATTGGTAAGCTATAAAATATGTCAATAGCATATTTTATGAAATGGGTTAGTTATATTACTGTTAGGAGAATAAATGACAATAGAATCTTGCTTTTGATAAGCGTTGACAACTGTTTGTAACAAAAGAGCACTCTTTCCAGATCCAGATTCACCATCTAAAATACATTAACTACTGAATTAAATAAATCAACTATAATCAGTTTACCAATAATAATAGGAAGTTTACTATTTTCTTGAATTAATTTTTGAATATCAAAATAACTCTGTCTTAATAAAAGGACAGGAGCTAACAATTGAAACTAAATATTTATATTAATTTTGATTAAATATTGATATAACATGACGTATATACTTGTTTGGCCAAATGTTTAGGAACTTTAGTCATTTCATAGTTTCCGATAATTTCGTTGGATAAAGTTAAAAGAGAACCAATGTTTTCAGGTTTAGTATTTTCCTATTAATAATATTAATTCTATATGATTTATAATATAGACATAGATATTACCAAGTCAAAAGGTTTAGTATTAGGGACTAATAATCTCTTAAAAGGCCATGAACTAGCATCGAATTCTTCAACGCCGGGACCCTATTTATAATTAATAAAAATAATAATGAATTATATTAGAATATTACTTTAACTTCAACACGAGTGGTGGTTTTTTTAAAAGCTCTAGTTTTTTTAGCGGCACCAACTAAACCCATATTAATCGTATGATATAAGGTTTATATACAATAGAATATACCAGCTTTGAATAAATTGGCACTAGTTTGAAAATTTCTGACTTGATTAGAATTAATAGATCTGATCAATCTTTTAGCCAAATATAATCGATTCATTATTCCCAAATATAAATATTAATAATTAATGATTAAAAAAGTCTATAATAATACTAAATGATTTCAATTAATACTATTTGACGTATTAAATTATTTCAACTGTTATTTTTTGTATTATTGTATTATTTTTTATTGGATTTGTGGTAAATAAAATTTTATATTGGATTGAAATGATTTGATATTGTGGGATTTTTGGAATATAGTTAACTTTAAAAACTTAGGACTAGTATATAATTCTCAAATCAGATTATTAAATATTATTTTTATATTATCAATAAATATGCTATTTTTCTAAAATTAAGACTGGTTTCAATAAATATTAACAATATAATTTTTTTGAATAAATAACTATTTTATTTTTGATGTATTTTATTACATATTTAAAATAATAGAAATACAAGAATTTATTAATTCATCATAATACAAGTGGTTAAATATCTGTTGCATTATATATAATTGCACTAACATAATTAGAATATTCAAAACAATTGTTAGCTATATAATATATGATATATATTGCTAATAATTCAATAAATTTTGCATTCAAAAATAATTTAATTATTTTAATTCCCATAAATTTTTAATTATTAACTAATGAAATTAGAATATTTAAAATGGATTACATCATAATCAAAAATAAAATATATTAAAAATTAAATCATTAAAATAACAATATAAAAACGATCATAATATTAACTCAATAATTGAAAAAATATAAAAGATATTAAATTTTTTAAATGACACGTTTATTTCAGTATATTTCTAAAATTTCCAAAATTGGTCAATCTCCTATAATAAAAATTAATCAGTTGAGAAGTATAACTACTCTTTCTCATAATCACGCTAAAGAGAGTGATGTAGTAGTAGTAGGTGGTGGTGCCGTTGGTTTGGCTATTGGCTGCGCTTTAGGTAATTATAAAAAATTTATAATAAATATAATAACATTAATATTATTACAGGCCAAAAATTACTCAATAGCCCCTTGTCTAAATTACCTAATATATCGATCATTGATAGAAGTGCTTTAGAAGTCAAAAGCTTACCTACCAGCCAAAATGGAGATATTTTATATAGTAATAGAGTTATTTCTTTAGCCCAGCAAAATGTACAATTTTTAAAAGGTAATTATAAATTATATAACATTAATTATATTATTTTTGATGTATTATAATTTGTAGATATTGGTGCATGGGAATTAATTGATCACCAAAGAATTACTCCTTTCAAAGACATGAAAGTGGCCGATGGTAACAGTGCTGGATTTATTCATTTTGATTTACCTTCGAGTATTATGCATCAGATGGGTTATATAGTTGAAATTTCTAATTTACAGAATGCTCTCTTGCTCAGATTGAATCAGTTGAAGCAACGCTTGGATATTGACATATTGGATAAGTCAGATGTTATTAATATTGCCAAATCTGATAAGGATTCTAATTGGCCTCAATTGGAACTTTCTGGTGATAGGTTCTTGAATTGTAGATTATTGGTATATATATTATTCCTTTAAATTTGATATATGCTTATGTTTTATATGTAGATTGGAGCTGATGGTGCTCAATCACCTGTCAGAAAATTCGCCAATATTGAATCATTTGGATGGGATTATGATCAGCTTGGGTTGGTTGCCACTTTACAAACCAAGTCACTTTCCAATCACACTGCTTACCAACGCTTCTTACCCACTGGACCCATTGCACTCCTACCTCTCAATCAAAACCAGCATTCTCTCGTATGGTCTACACGCCCTCACATCGCCCCCCATTTGAAGAACCTATCACCTGAACTATTTGCCAAGCTCGTGCACGCTGCTTTCACAGCATCTGTGCCAGATCTCGAATTCTTAGTCGAAAGAGCCACTCAAAAAGACTTGACTTCAGAAGACTTAGACTTATCTTGGAGACCTAAGCTTGAAATCGAATACATTAACGAATTCCCTGAAATTGTTAATGTTCAAGACAATTCTAGAGCTATGTTCCCCCTCAAACTAAGACATGTTGAAAAATACTGCGAAAATCGTTTGGCTTTAGCAGGTGATGCTGCTCACACTGTTCACCCTTTAGCTGGCCAAGGTCTCAACTTGGGTCTTGCCGATGCCAAATCTCTAGCATCCACACTCGCTCACGGCCATGTCACAGGACAGGATCTAGGATCTGTGCACCTTCTTAACCGCTACGCCTCTGAGCAATATACCAAGAATTTAGTGATGCTAGGTGCTACCGACAAATTATACCGCCTCTTTACCAACGATAGCGACATATTAGCTCAAGTACGAGAATTTGGCATCTCCGTATTCAATCAATTGCCAGGCTTAAAGAATTATTCCATCAAACACGCTATGGGATTATAACTCAATATATCTATCAACTATTATAAAAAAATAAATGATTTAATTATATTTAATTCACTAAGGTTCCTTATTTTATTTGAGAGTATTCTATCATATTGGTTTAGATAGAAATTATAATGATTTGCTCAATATTAATCTTTTTATATGATAAAGAAACTTGATTGGTTTATATTTATGGCTGATTTAAATTATGTCATGTGATAAACTATAATAAAAATATTGAAATATTCCAAATATTTTGTTAATTTCTGCTAGTGTGATAATTGAGATTTAACGATAGATTATTATTATTTTCATAAAATTAGCATTACTTCAAGAGGTCGATTGCATGATAATAATGATTATGTTCAAAAGTCACCAGGTTATAAATAATTATTCAAATTAAATTCTAACAAAATGAATTCAAAACTCATAGATACGTAAGGATGATTTATGATCATATTTGAAAAGCATTTAGTTGTTTATATTCTAAATCAATAATAACTCCAAAATGTAAAATTCAAATAATAATATTATATATTTACTCAACCACAATTGATTCGAAATTCAATCAATCGTTGTGATTTATTGACAATATATTTAAAAGCAGATCTACTATTTAATCTATGGACCATTTGGCTAATTTTAAAATCATAACAGCATTATGAATTCCATTTCAAAAAATTTAATAGCAATGTATATTAACAAAAATAACAGGGGGGCATTATAGATAGTCCTAATATATATTAATCAGCACACCATTTATAAAATAATAAATGGTTACACTTGACAAACTTTTTTTGTTATTTAATTATAAACTACGCGATCATTGAAGGGATATTAGTCTCAAATTGAATTTCCAATTTATTAAAATTTTAATTTTTGATATTAAATATTATCTGAATATTATAGATATAAAGAGTGATAGTTAAATACAACTATCAGATAGATACAATTTTTATTTATTTTTATTTTTTATATTTAATTGATAGTGTTTGATTAATTTTTTTACAATTAATTTATTTATTTACCATGGATTTAGTATAGTGCCTTCATATAATTAATTGTAAAGTTTTAAATTTGATAACAATCATATGACAATTGATATTCGTCAATAGAAACCTGATTATATAAGATTTTATCTATTAATTTGTATTTAACAGTTTGTAAATTAATAATCATATTAGCAGAATAGTCAATAATAGAAGATATTAGTAAGATAATAAACTTTAATTAATTAGATAAATTAAAAGATTTACAAAACTAATATATTTTTTCTAACTTTTTTAAATTGTGGAGTTATTTACCAATATTTTGACTTTAATAAATCAATTTGAACTTTATTGATATTTCGTAACTATATTTTTACCATGCACCTCACAATGCAACGTTAAACTATTCAGAATTGATACAGTATTAACTATAGTAGATAACAATGGTAATAACATTATTCTAAGAATTATTGTCTATTTAGGAAGTTAATGTCAATAATTAGAAAAAAATTTTGATATGTATTACTCGCATGGTTATATTATGAAAATGGTAAAATTCAAATAATTTAAAACGATAAAAATTTACACATTATTATGATCATTACACTTGAATAACAAGAATTAAAGTGAAAATACTCTGATTTAATATATATTTTGTGGTATTGTTAGCTTTAATATATGAAAACATGGTTTGTGCTTTGTTATTTGAATGAGAATCATTAATAATGTTTAAATTTGCTTTAGATCAGAGTGAGATAATTTAACAGATGGTTTATCACAAATTGACAAACAAACTAAACCAGAATTGATGGAATTATACAAATTAATCAAAGATGATTGTTCCGATTGGCCACCAGATCCTTATAAATTAATATTTGATCTATTAACTAAATACACTTTTCTCAACTCAATAAACTATTCTTTCAATCATTTTCAACTTGGACCTCTTAAATCGATTACATAATTATTCTTTAAGTGAAAACTGCATAATAGAACAAATCCCTATTAAAAGAGAAAAACTTATCAAGTGCAATTAGTTGAAATAGTTTAATTTAGCCTTTTTCAACATTCATCCAATTTTTCAATTTATTTAATTACATATAGTCTCAAGATAATATTTCCTTTTATCTTATATATTGAACAGACTTGTGAATTATATAAATACATTCACTCTTCTATATTGGTTCTGTATCACTCTCTTATTCCATGAACTTTTAATAATTTTGCGATTGAATTGGAATGACTTCGACTGAAAAAACTACTCAGATCACTGAGACTTTTGAAGAGCCTTTAAACAATGCTACTCCTGTCAAAAACAACACCAATGAGAGCACTGTCAACTCCACTTCAGACCAGGTAACTATCCATGTTGACGACAAAGCTGTCACAGATAAGGTTGAACAATCTTCCCCAGCTCCTGCCAATTCTCGTTTAGTATCTTTGGATGTTGCTCGTGGCCTCACCATTCTACTTATGATCACAGCAAACTATCAGGTACAGAATGCTTTCCCACAGATTTCACACGCAGAATGGTTCGGCTTCACCATTGCTGATTCGATTTTCCCCAACTTCGTCCTCATCATGGGTACCGCTATCCCACTTGCATTCAACAACAGACGCGGTATGACTAATACACAGCTTTGGATCAAGGTAATTAAGCGTGCTATTCTTTTGTGGCTTTTCGGAGCTTTCCTCAATGGTTACCCCTTCTCTTGGCCTAATCTTGCCAGTAAATATCGCTTCGTCGGAGTACTTCATCGACTCTCATTAACTTACCTCGTCACCGCTATTTTATATTTAACTTGCTACAAACCTGATTCTACTAACCGCTTCTATCACTACTACTTATATCTCATTTATCCTATTTCAATCCTTGTCTTTTGGCTGGGTATGACATTTGGTGTTTATAATCCAACTCCAGGATGTGAAGGAAGAGGTATTCTCACTCCAGATTGTTCGACTCAATCCCTCATTGATACCGCTGTATGGGGCAAAACACACAACTACCAAGCTAAAGGTTTTGATCCCGAAGGTGTTCTCTCCATGTCCACTGCCTGTCTCACTTGCTGGATTGGGCTCATGATTGGTATTAACTTGGTTAAGAATCGTCAGGAATTGAAGACTATTGAAGGAAGATATAAGAAAGTCACACAATATTTCCTTATTGGATTACTCTGCCTATTCATTGCTTATGCCTTTGATCCCATCATCCCAGTTGGTAAGCCCCTGTGGACCGCTACTTTCGTTGCATGCGCCGGCGGCTTCTCTTTCCTTACCATGGCTGTATTAATGTGGGCTGTCGATATCCAGATCATTACCGAGAGTCCCTATAAAATTGTACGTTTTATCTTCCAAAGCTTCATCAAATTTGGTAGAAATCCTCTCTTAATATATATGCTCTCAGAAATTGTTGCAGGTACTATGTTTGCCATTACCACCGGTGCTCTCAATGAAGAAGGTGAATATATGGATCTCTGGAGTTTGATATATTCCAAGGTATTGGGCAGTTGGATTGTCGATTCTCTGGGTAGTTTAATTTGGTCCCAATTCTTCATCTGGGTGATTTATGTCCCAATTGCTTGGTTCTTAGATTATAAGAATTGGTATTTGAGAGTATAATTAATGATAGTAGATATCGTTATTATTAATGAATTCTCTAATTATTTTTGTTTATAATTTTTCATTAAATAAATATATTCTGTTATATAGATTTTATCAATTTTGCTATTCGTACATCAGGTAATTATCCTAACATGCATCATTTTGTTTGCTATTGAGATATATTAAACTGAAAAAGATATTGGTATTAGTATATTTTAATTAAAATAATATATATAATTCTATAAACATTTATCAATATCAATATGCCGCATTTCAATACTAAATTTCATATACTACATTTTTATAAAATAGAATTATTTTTCAAATAATATCAAGATGAGTTTAAAGCAGAGAGCGGTTTTGAAAATATAATATTTATTCATTAGATAGTATTCTATAAATTAAAAATAACATGATACATTCAATACCCAATTGGAATATTATTCAATATTATTTAATTTAAAATGTCTTATAATAGATTATGAATATTGAAATTCTATCAAATTATAATTATTTTTGACTATATTTTTAAAGTTCAACTTTATTTGGATTTAGTTTTAAGAAACATAAGATAATTTTTGCTACCTCTCCTCTCTACTGTAATTTTAAATATATTTTCACCTAATTTTAATCTTTTCATAGATTTCAAAAAGGGTGAAATTTTAATGTAGAGTTATAAAAGGTTTTTTCATATATATTAATCCATAAAAAGGATAAAACAGAGAAACTAATTGATTAAATCTTTTATTTATATATAAAAATAATTACACTTGAGTTACACTGTTTTAAATTATTTTTGTACTAATTGAGCATTAAAAATTAACAGACTCAAAATTATGGAAATTAATCATTAAAAAAGAAGTTACAATTGAATGATTGTTACTATTCATAGTTATATACTAGTAGAAATTTAATGTAAAATTTCATTATATAATATATTGACTAGATGATTTTTATCAACTGATATATTGTACATTTGATTTAGAATTTCAATTTCAAATATTACCAATTTAGTTTTTTTGTTAAATAAAATCATACTTATAAATATATATTTTTGAATTAAAAGATGATATATTTAATACAATGAAATATAAAATTTTTATATATTAGTATAGAAATTAAAAAATTTGCCATTTTTTAATTTCTGATCTTTTAAACATTTTATAAGTTTTGAAAGATTATTTATATATAAAATATATAGAAAAATAAATATTTTTAAACTATATATATATTCAATTTTAATTATTTTTTTTAAAATATTTTAATTTTAAAATTTATAGTTAAATTTAGTTATATTATAATTAGATAATAATAATTATCCAAAGGCTTTTATTTTTATATCTTTAAAACTTAACTATAAACCTATTAAAACTATTTAAAACTTGTAAATAGCTTATAAAGATAATATTTTATCTAAAACTACCATATATTATTAGATTTATAATTTTAATACTAAAAGGGATATTATTTAAAGAATTATTTAAGTAATTTGATATTAATTATACACTAACCTGCAAAAGTAAGTTATAAAATCAAAAATATATATATATTAATTAATAACTAAAACAATTGTATATATTAGATTACTTAAAAATATAATATATAATTAAGGTATATTATTTAATAATAAATAAATATATTTAGATATATATAGTAAATTATTAGCAAAAATATTAACCTTTAATATTTAACTAAGGTAAAATATAAATTTATAGGTTTTTGAGATAAAAGGATATATTTAACAATATATAACTATATCTTTTTTCTTTCTTTGTTATTATTTTATATTATATTTTATAAATATACTAAATTTTTTTTATTAGTATTATTATACCTAAATCCCTCTCTAAAAAAATCTATTTATGTATTAATTAACTTTATAAAAAAAGTTAATCAACTTGTGATATTGTTAGAATTACTAATGTTAGCTAGTCTACTATAGTTAAAGTTATTAAGAATAACAATAAAGAAACATTTAAACTTAAACTTAAATATGTTAGAATTATAAATAAACATAATAAGAAGTATATTTGTAGGTTAATTAATACAAGCAAATATAATACTATTGTAGAAATATAATAGGAATTATAAAACTATACAAGAATATTAGTTAACACTAATATTATTATATGTGTTTTATATTAGCATAGATATTACTTACACCTTAAGAAAAATCACCCCTAATTAAAAAAATCCTATTATAAAGTTAGGTAGGAGTTTAAATATTACCACTAATATTAAATTAAAATTAATTAGAGTAAAGTTATTTAATCTAATAAAACAAAAATATATTTTAGTAAATCTAATAAAAAAGTTAAATACTTTAAAAAAGATGTAGAATTACTTTATAACCATTATATTAATTTTACCTAAAAGTACAATAATAGGTTAATTATTATTTAAGGATGTATGTTGTTTTTAGGTGTAAAATATCTTTATAAAGTTAAAAGGGGAATTAATATTAAAATGTATTAAAATATTCTAAATAATAAATTGAAAAAAACCATTAAATATTATAAGTTAAATAAATCTAATATTATTTTCTAGTAAGATAATATTTCTTATTATACTATAGCTTTTACTACCAAATAACTTAAAAATAACAAGATAATAGTTATAAAATAGCTTCTTTAATTTTTTAACTTTAATCTAATTAAATATTTTTAAAATTAATTAAAAAAAGTTATTAAAGTTTTCTTTTTAGTTAAAGATTTAAATCAATTTTAAAAATATATTTAAGAAGTATAAAATAAAACTAACTTTTCTTAGTATAAAAAGTTAATTGATTTTATACCTTATAAACTTAAAGAGGTTAGAAAAGTTAAAGGTAGATATACTAGGTTTTAATTTTTTTTATCATCAAAAACCTATAAATTTATAATTTACCTTAGGTAAAATTTAAAGGTTTATATTTTAATTAATTAATAACTAAATATCATTATTTAATGATATATATAATTAATAAATATAATAAATTTTAATTATTTAATTTAAATTTATTTTATTAAATATTAATTAAGTTATTAGTAAAAATATAAGTGTTTTTGATTTTATAACTTATTTTTATAGGTTAGTGTATAAAAATATTATATATATTTAAATTTAAACTTAGATTAATTTTTGATTTTTCAAATATATTATAAACTAACCTTTAAAAGTAAGTTATAAAAATCAAAAACACTTATATTTTTACTAATAACTTAATTAATATTTAATAAAATAAATCTAAATTAAATAATTAAAATTTATTATATTTATTAATTTTATATATTATTAAATGATGATATTTAGTTATTAATTAGTTAAAATATAAACCTTTAAACTTTACCTAAGGTAAGTTATAAATTTATAAGTTTTTAGTGATAAAAAAAGTTAAAACTTAATATATTTACTTTTAACTTTTCTAACTTCTTTAAGTTTATAAGGTATAGAATCAACTAACTTCTTATACTAAAAAAAGTTAATTTTATTTTATACTTCTTATATATATTTTTAAAATTAATTTAAATTTTTTACTAAGGGGAAAACTTTAATAACTTTTTTTAATTAATCCCAAAGGGATTTAAGTATAATTATACTAATAAAAAAAATTTAGTATATTTGTAAAATATTATATAAAATAATAATAAAGAGAGAAAAAAGATATAGTTATATATTGTTAAATATATCCTTTTATCTTAAAAACCTATAAATTAATAATTTATTTTAGTTAAATATTAAAGGTTAATATTTTTGCTAATAATTTACTAAATATATTTAAATATATTTATTTATTATTAAATAATATACCTTAATTATATATTATAGTTTTAAGTAATCTAATATATATAATTATTTTAGTTGTTAATTAAAATATATATATTTTTGATTTTATAACTTATTTTTATAG
>JNEM01013750.1:0-14328 GCA_000697335.1 Conidiobolus incongruus B7586
TTATATTATAAGGTATTTATTTTATATTAATATCAATTTAGCTAGGTGTAATTTTTATTATTTAAATGTATTATTATAACTAATATTTTATTATTATAATTATTTTTTAATATAATATTAATACGTCTTAAATATATATTTCTCTCTCAATAATCGAGTAAATAATAATAAAAATTAATATTTTGAATTTTAATAAATTTGATAAAAATTTTTTCTGATTTAAAATATAAAGAACTAGGAAATTAATAATAATTTTAAAAAGTTTGTAGCTGAGTTTTAATGATACTATAGTAAAAAATTTTAATATTCATTATTTTGTTGAAATATAGACAAATATAATAATTACCTTATTTAAATATGTTTGATAAAAATTTAATAGTTATATATAGTATAAAGCTATCAATTCTTTTATTTATTTTGTTTATAACCTATTTTCTAAAAATAGAAATATACTTGAAAAAGTAAACTTAAAAAAATTGCCATTTTTTCTTTCTAAAGTCATATAATATTATTTCTGAAATAAATTGGAATTTCAATTATAAATCTGAAACTTAATATATAGCTAATTATGAAATTATTTTTTGGACTGGATAAAATTAATAGGGCTTTACCATTTAACCAATATATAAATTAGAAATGTTGCAAAATGAAAAAATTTCGAACTTTAAGTGGAAGATAAATTATTCAAGTCTTTAAAATTATAGTGGAATTGGATAACATTATTAAAATTTATTGTATTTCACAAATATTTCAATATTCTGCCTATCAACTGAGAGTTCAAAGTAAACTGGCCATGTAACGTATTTATCATTGGTTCTATATGAATTTTATAGCTAGAATCATACTTCGATAAATAGCATACTGTGTTTTGGAAATGAACTAACTCATCCAACTCTCCCAAAAATACGTAAGTTTCACCCTTAATTTTCTTTGAGTATGACGGAAGAAATATTATTTCATCCCTAATTATTATTAATCTAAAATCAATGTTAAAACAAATTAGTCAAATTACCATTTGAAATGGCGATATAGAAATCGAGTTAAAGAGAATCCGAATCCTGTAAAATATCGATAGATTATTTGAGTAGGTGACAGGATTGGAGATACGCACAGATTGTAGATAAATCTCGGGTGGAATAAATTAAAGCTGATAGGATCGATGAAAATCATCGAGTTGACAAATTTTGGTCTTTCTCTAGCAACCATTGATAATACCATACTACCAATGGAATGACTAGACCAATTAGCTCTAGGTAATTCATTGGTCAGAAATATATGATCAAATAATTTCAAATAATCTTCTTTAGAATTTAATTGAGGGTTTAGATTTAAAGTAATAGAGTCAGACTCGATCAAAACAATAGTTCTGTAAGGATATTTTTTGATAATCTTATATATAAAAAATAGATAAGATGAAATTCCTAAATGATATCGATTAATAATTTAAAGTCATATATTATTTTAATTTACATATTACTGCTCCGTGGCAGAAAACTATGGGGTGCAAAGTACACTTCCTAGAATCGCCTAGTTTGATCCAGTACCCCAACCTTTTGATATCATCAAGACGGACATGTCGGAATTGATAATAATTTAGAAATTTGGAACTTCCCAAGCGTAGCATTATTAAAGTCAGATAAATCGAGAGGGGTATAGGTCGAAATGGAATGTTTGAATGTGTAAAGTATGTGAAATTCTTTGGTAGTTTTTCATTTGAAGAATCGTGAATTGAATGAAATTTAGGATGAGTCGCTAAGTGATCGATTTGAGCCTGCTCTTCACTTATTAACTGTGAGTAGTAACAATTAGTAAGAATTAATGACAAAAATTCTTTCACTGTAGACTTTGTTATTTTATGAATTTGTGGCCATGTTTGAATATCCAATCTTAAATATTCGTGGATTAATTGAATCGGGTCATCCATAGAATAAAATGTGTCGTCAATGATGTCCTTAAAGTGAGGTTTGTTCAAAATTGAGTACTTTTTAATTCGCTCGCGATTAATTTTAAAATTTTGATATCTTAAGAATGCATAAAAGGATAATTCCAAGATATTGACTATAATCAACCAATGTAATATACCTATAGTATATAATGTTGTAGCAGACTGTTGAAATTGATATAGTATTGCTGTAATTGCTGTGACGTTAATCATTGGTAGTAATCTATAAAATATAGTGATAATTTGAAAGGTAAATGATGCTATTTCAGTAAAGAAGCTGGATACCATATCCATTAACATATTACTAGCACTAGCTTTAGAAAACTCATCTATTTCTTTTGGATTCTCCATTTTTTCCCATCATATTATTATCATTTAAATGAGTTATTTCTAATTTTTTCCTAACTGTATGAACAGACAAGTGGGAATTATAATGAATTAATGAAAATTAAATCATTGAATTTCAAATACAAGCTTTTATATCTTGAATAACTATAATTTTATTGATCCTTAAAAGTTTCCAAAATCATAATTTTTTATAATAATATCGATTGACTAATTTTCACTTAAAATAACTGGGAAAATTCACCAATCAAAATTGATCAATTTTCTTTTATGTGACAACAGATTCAATTTCAAACTGTGTTAATTTTTATTCTCTTTTAGAAAATTTTGAAATGGCTGATTGATTTTAATGTGATAAAACAAATTTGAAATTGAATTTGCTTTCATATCTAATTGTGACGAAATCAATAACAGTTGATTCAAGATTTTTATTCAGAAATTACAAATTCTGAAAAATCTAATTGAATACAAATTTTTCAAAATATACATTCCAATAAGTATAATTTTAGTTTTATTATTTAATAAGGATATTAAAGTATGAAATTTAAGATTCAAAAGTTTCTACCAAACTTACTTCAAAATAGGTGCAACTCTTTGATATATATATATATATATTTGTTATATTTTCTCAATTTTAATTTACAATAATTGATATAATTTAATTATTTAATTATAAATGAATTATATTTCTAAAAGATTAAAAATAGTAAGTTTCACAAATGTTTTCAATTGTATTAAAAATAATAAAATTCAGATTTTTTAAAACCAATAAAATCCATGTATCTGAAATAGATGGTAATTTCATAAAATTATGATATATTGCATTTTAATACTGATAATAATAACAAAAATAAAATGAAAAATAATTTATAATTTCTTTGATATATTTTAATAATTAATGAGCTATATATAAACTAAAATTAAAATATAACAAACAACACTTATATGATAGTAATGTTAACATAATTTTATAAATAGATAATATATGGTTTAAATACATACTAATTTGAATTTATATATTTGCTATGTATATATACTATATTGTTTTCAAAAAGATATAGTTAATAAAATTAATAGAATGTGAATATAAAACTTCAAATATATAATCAAATCTGGAATATCTTTGAATTATATTATTTTAGAAATTTTAAAGAAAATGGATTTAAATACAATAATACTCACTAATTTGAAATATAAATCAATTAAAATTTTCAAATTAGAGTAATAGGTAAATATAATGAGATTTTTTTAGAATATTATTTACATAGTTCAAATTGAAAAAAAATTGGATATTTGTTTAATTTTTTGGCTCTTTCTTGGCGTTTTAGCTGATATTTATAGTAAACATTATGTATTATATATATATCTATCCGCAAGCACTTGGCTATTCTACTTACTAAATGTGAACTTAAATCAAATTCATAATATGAAGCATATTCAATGGTTCAGCTTGAATTTTAAAGCTTGAGCTATATTTTTACTAATATTCAATAGTTTTTTTAATCTACTACTTTATCTAATTCTGACAAAAAGATTTGTGCTTTGCCTAAACATTTCAAAGCATCTTTAGGTGAAAATACGATCTGATCAGAAACCAAATTAGTTAACATGAATTATAAATTTGACAACATTTCTGTTTACCATTTAAAATTTCTATAAATATATTTGCTAATAGAGAATTCAAATAATATAAAATATCTATAGGTTGAATTCATTGGATAAGCCATTGGGCTTGAGCACATGTTATTAATAAAGCTAGGGTCAAAGAAATTGATATTGATAGGATCGATAAATATGATCGAGTTGATGTATTCGGGTCTATCACTGGCGGCCATAGCCATATTACACTGCCGAGGGAATATCTCGACCAATTTGGTTTTGGTAACACATATATTTTGAATACCTCATCAAATAATCGCAAAAAATCAGATTTAAGTGTATTAGATTCGATATATTACTTGTAAAGAAATTCAATCGGATTCAATTAGGATTATGATTTTATTTCTTTTACATTAAAAATGATAAACAGAAAAACAAGAATTCCTAAAATATTTTTATTTTATTTTATTTTGTTTTGTTTTATATTGGTAACAGTTTAATATCAACTTACCAATAATAGAACCATGATAAAATAGCAATAGAGATAAGTTACACTTTCAGAATCTCCCAATCTGACCCAATATCCCATTTAGTGATATTTGAACCTACCTATAGAATAACAAAATTGATGAAATATTAGAAATGAGGTACTTCCCAAACTAAGAAATGTGAAATATATGTAAATTTTGATAGGCATATATTGAAAAGGGGCTTTAGAGTGTGTAAAAGCTGTGAAATTTTTGAGCAGCTTGTCATTTAGAGGATCCAAAAATTGACTGGATTTTAGGATGGTCGGCCAATGGATCGATTTGAGCTTTCTCTTCATCTGTTAGCTGGGCGTAGTAGCAATTAATCAGAGTAATTGGTAGAAATTCCTTAACTGTGGAATTTATTGTTTTCAACTACTAGACCAGATTTGAGTATATCTCTACCGAAATGTCTTGAAGTGCTTCAATGGAACCCTTCAATGAACAATATATATCTTCGATGATATTCTTAAAGTAATATTTGGTCGAAATCGGATGTTTTCAAATCACGTAATAATTAATTTTATGGTTTATTATATCTTAAATAAGCATAGAATGATAATTCGAGGATACTCGCTAATAATATGAAGAGTGATGTATTTAAATTATAAAATTTAGAAGGAGATAATTGAAATTGAGATAATACTTTTACGATAGAAGTGTTAGTGATGAATAATATAAAATAACAAAATTGAATGAGAAGTTTTAATAAAACATAATAATTCGGGTGAAAAAATTAAATAACTTATTAACTAATATACGATTGTTACACTTACTATAAAAGAATTAGTCATTTCTTATAGTTTCAATGTTTTTGTTTATAATAAATTAACTGAGTTGATAATTTTAATTAATATAAATCTTTAGGAATAGCAGTTGAGAAATAAATGGTAGTGCGTTAATGAAGATTAATATATTAATATTTTGGATGATAAGTTTTGTGTATCAATTATAAATGAATACTTTGAATAAAAAAATTGAATATTATCAATTATAAAAGCTATTCAATAGAGCATGCTGTTGTATTTATACATTAAATGATAAAGAAATAAATCATTAAAAACTAACCAATAAAAATGAATCAATTATTTATATAATTAGTTTCAAAATCAAACTCAATTCTCACTTTTTCAAATTTTTATGAGTTTATGATTAAAGATTTACTGTTATAATATTAGATGATTTTTTAATGAATATAGCTTTAAAATGGAAATGATTCACCAAAAACAATTATTAGGAATTTTTGAATCATAAGTCAATGACTCAAAAATAGATCAACTAAAGGCTATATATGTTTAAATAATTATTTTATTATTTATTATATATGATTAACATAAGTTAATTACTTTTTAATATATACTTTAATTTATTATTTTTAATAATGATTTTTATATATAATTACTCTGTATATTGGTTTAGATATATATGTTAATTGATTTCAATATAGTATTTATTCTAATTATTAAATATGAATAATAATATCAAATTAAAAAAAAATAAATAAATTTATAATTCCAATATAGATTAGTTAATATATATTGTTGTTTTCCTAATTTTGTTTGTTTCTAAATAAGGAAGTAATGAACTAAAATAGCCAATTGCAATGAGTTAAAATGATCACTTTTTATAAATATTATGATATTATATTAACCAATCATATATAGTATCATAATATAAAATCTTTTAATTTAAAAGATTTATTAAATTATATTTTGACTTCTAAAATATAATTAAAGTTATTAAAAGTTAGTAAATATCATTTTTTTATCTTATATGAATAATTTAAAATTTTTTCAAAATTATTTTTTTTAATTTAATTATTTTGATAATTTAAGATAATTAGATAATTAAGTGGTGAGATTATTGATAAATTATTAATATTCACTAATATACCTTAATAAGAATATTTAAGAAAAGATTGGTTGATATTATATTTAACTAGAATTTTATGATAAATTTATAATTTGAGCTTTATTAAATTAAATAAATCATTTATCAATTAATAATATAAATATAAGATAAATTATAATATAATTTTGATAACCATAATAATATATTTTTATTTATAATTATTAAGGTAATTTTTATTTTATATTTATAAAATTTGGTTAAAAAATAATAATATTAACAAATTTTTCTATTTTCATTATTATCAATTTTTTATTAAATTATATTAATATTTTAATCTTTAAATATATAACAATTTTTATATTTTTAAATAAGTTCCCTTTTTTTAATTTGGTTATATATCCCTTTTTTATAGAAATCTTTTTTTATTATTTTAATAATTTTTTAAAAATTCAACTTTATTTGTTTAAGTTTTTAAAATATTTAAAAAAAATAAAAATTATTAGATATAAAATTAAAAAAAATATATTAAATATGGTAATAGTTTAAATTAATTATAATTAAAAATATATAAGGTTTTAACTATTGTATATAGTTTTATATTATTATGATAGTAATATATTAATATAAGAGTTTGTTTATTATTTAAGTGTTTATTTAAAAAATACTCTAGTCTTTATTTTTTTAATATTTTATATAGTTTTTATATTTCTTCAAAATAATATTTTTTTATCTTTTGTCTTTTTTTAAATTTATAATACACTGACCCACAAAAGTAAGTTATAAAATCAAAAATATATATATTTTAATTAATAACTAAAACAATTGTATATATTAGATTACTTGAAACTATAATATATAATTAAGATATATTATTTAATAATAAATAAATATATTTAGATATATTTAGTAAACTATTAGCAAAAATATTAACCTTTAATATTTAACCAAGGTGAGTCATAAATTTGTGGGTTTTTGAGATAAAGGGATATATTTAACAATATATAACTATATCTTTTTTCTCTCTTTGCTATTATTTTATATAATATTTTATAGATATACTAAATTTTTTTTATTAGTATCATTATACTTAAATCCCTCTCTAAAAAAATCCACTTGTATATTAATCAACTTTATAAAGAAGGTAAATCAACTCATGATATTGCTAGAATTACTAGTGTTAGCTAGTCTACTATAGCTAGGGTTGTTAAGAATAGTAATAAAGAAACATTTAAACCTAAACTTAAGTGTGTTAAGATTATAGATAAATATGATGAGAAGTATATCTGTAGGTTAGTTAATACAGGTAAGTGTGGTATTGCTGTAGAAATATAACAAGAACTATAAGACTATACAAGAATATTGGTTAACACTGATACTATTATATGTGTTTTATGTTGGTATAGATACCACTTACATCTCAAGAAAAAATGCCCCCAACTAAAGAAATCCCACTATAAAGCTAGGTGGGAGTTTAAATGTTGCTATTAATGTTGAACTAAAACTAATTAGAGTAAGGTTATTTAGTTTGATGAAACAAAAATATACTTTAGTAGATCTGATAAAAAAACTAGATACTTCAGAAAAGATACAGAACTACTTTATAACCATTATGTTAATTTTACCTAAAAGTATAGTGGTGGGTCAATTATTATTTAGGGATGTATGTTGTTTTTAGGTGTAAGGTATCTTTGTAAAGTTAATAGGGGAATTAATACTGAGATGTACTAAAGTATTCTAAACAATGAATTGAAAAAAACCATTGAATAATATAGGTTAAACAAATCTAATATTATTTTCTAGTAAAATAATACCTCTTGTTATACTACAGCTTCTATTACCAAATAGCTTAAAAATAACAAGATGATAGTTATGAAGTGGCTTCTTCAATCTCCTAATTTTAATCTAATTAAACACCTTTAGGATTAGTTAAAAAAAGCTATTAAAGCTTTCCCCCTAGCAAAAAATTTAGATTAACTTTGGGAATATGTTCAAGAAGTATAGAACAAGATTAACCCTTTTTAGTGTAAGAAGTTAGTTGATTCTATACCCTACAAACTTAAAGAAGTTAGAAAAGCTAAAGGTGGATACACTAGGTTTTAATTTTTTTTATCACCAAAAACCTACAAATTTATAACTCACCTTAGGTAAAATTTAAGGGTTTATATTTTAACCAATTAATAGCTAAATATCATCATTTAATGATATATATAACTAATAAATATAATAGATTTTAATTATTTAATTTAGGTTTATTTTATTAAATATTAATCAAGTTATTAGTAAAAATATAGGTGTTTTTGATTTTATAACTTACTTTTACAAGTCAGTGTATAATATATTTTTCTAAATTGATTATATCATTAATATTATTATTTTTATATATATATTTATTTTTGCTTAACTTTTAGCTTTTGTTTTTTAGTTACCTAATAATATTTATAAACTATATTATTAAGTATTATCTATGTTTTATTAGTAGCAATAAAGTTTTTTAAAAAATCTAAGTCTTTTTTATAAATTTTATAAATAAGAAATATATGTTAACTTATTTAACTTGTCAAATATTATTAGTTCATAAGGTATCTAATTTAATACTTTTTGAACTTTATTAATTTTTTTTGATTAATTTATTAACTAACTAAAACTTATATTTAATATCTTTGAAAATTCCTCTAAATTATAATTAGTATGAGTTTCTATAATATCTAATATTTTTATATTAGATATTTTTATTTATTTACTTATATGTGGTTTATTTTTAATATAATAATTATGATTTTAAAAATATATATACTATTTTTAAAAATATTTAAAAATAATAATACTTTCACTATATACTTGGTTAATAATTCTATATAACTCAGATGGTTTATATACTTGATTAAAATAATATAATATAATATAATATTCTTTTAAAAGGCTATTATTAGGCTTTAGTGGTACCATTATAAAAAATTATATATTTAATGAATAAAATTAGATTTTATATTTAATTTATATTAATTTTAAAAATTTTAACTACTTTTTAAAGTTAGTTTTACATTAATTCCACCAAATTACAAATGTAATTAGGAAAACAATCAATATATTAATGATTATTAAATATTATTTAAAATAAATTCAAATTTATTTTATTATCATTAAAACTCAATTAGTTCATATTTTGATAACTTGACAAAAATATAATTTTCAATTTTAAAATTTACATCTTAAAACTAATTCATCTTAGAAATGATAACTAGTTATTTGTTGATAGTCATTTATAGATAATAACCAAATAATTTGATTTTTTCTTCTCTAGTTAATATTCCAAATATTTTTCAATTTTGGTGTGTTTGAAAATCTTACCCAACTTTAAATCAACTTCATGTTAATAAATAGCAAATTCAATTTTTATTAGTGTAGAAATTAAGTAATGGCACAATTTTAAAATTAAAATTAAACAAATAAATTAATAAATAATATATAAAAATTAATGAATAATATAAAATTAATAGCCTCTTTTATTATTAATAACTCTTTTTTATACCTTTGGTAAGCTTCTAATATCTAAAAAACAGTTCTTTTTATTAAGGACTGAAATTTGATGTTTTACAAACCAATTTAATTTGTTTGCAGGAATTTTTTTTCCTGTAAGCTGTTTTTTTAATTGTCTAAAACAATTATAATCACATGGATTATAATAAGGTGAATATACTAGATATGGTAACTCCCTCCAATTTTTTTTATATAAAAAATCTTTTATAGCTTTAGCTTTATGTATTTTACAATTATCATGTAAAATAATAGGTGTCTTTAATTTATATTGAGAACACTATTTAGAAATTGTTTTATTTAAAAAAGTAATATATAACTTACTATTGATTAATTTTCCTTGAGGTATTAAATAAGAAGACTATATACTATTATAATCCATTACAACAATTAACATTCACTTATATTTAAAATATTTATTCATTGGAATTTATAGAGGGGATTGATTTGGCTTAACCCAACATCTTGTTTTATTTTTAGGTAAAGGATTATATAAAGGAATCTAAGATTCATTAATTGCAAGTATTCACTGTAAAAATCTTTGTTTTTGGTTATACCTTAATAAGTTTAGTTTAGCTATAGCTACTCTAGTTTTCTTTTAGGTTTCTGTTAAATTATAAGGTATCTATTTTGCATTTTTATTAATTAATCCAAGTTTAAACTTAAGTAAATATAACATGCTTGTATAATTAATATTAAATTGCTTTAATAGTTCTCTAGCAGAAATAAAAAGGTATTTCTTAATATATTTTTTTACTCTATTAGTAAGTGAAAGAGTAACAGTAGAAATTAGTCTTTTAGATTTTGGTAAATTTTGAATAGTGTCCCTTCCAGCTTTAAAATCACAAATCCAGCAATATATGATAGTTTTAAATAAAGCACCATCTCTATAAGCTGTTTACAAGTTTTAAATGATTTTAAAGGGTTTATGGTTAAGTTTTAAAGATACAAAAATAAAAGCCTTTTGATAATCACAATCTGGTTTAAGCATGATTAAATTTAAGTGTAAATTTTAAAATCAAAATATTTTAATAAAAAAATAATTAAAATTGAATATATATATATAGTTTGAAAATATTTATTTTCCTATATATTTTATATATATATAATTTTTCAAAATGTATAATATGTTTGAAAGATCAGAAATTAAAAAATTTGCCATTTCTTAATTTCCATACTAATATAATATCCTAAATACTATTATTTTTTGATATTTTTTAATACTGATAAATTTTCAATTTATACCACAAAATTATTCAATTTGTTTATTACCATTAAGGGAAAAAAATTTAATTATATTTAGATATATAAAATTATCATAATCAACGTAGTAAAAAAAGTAGTATAAAAATGAATAAATAAATTTTAATATTTAGAAAAATTTTTATTTTATTTTATTAAAATTTTAATAAACAAAAAATAGTTATTAATAATATTCTGAAAAAAAATGTAATCATTATTGAATAATATATATTTTTTTAATTATATGCTAAGTATATTTAAAGAAAAATAATTATCACTTAAATTGTTTAATTATAAAAATTTCAAAATTTTATTATTCAATTGAGGTCTAATAACAAATTCACCATGAGTCAAACCCTGCATTAATTCAATTTGAATATTATATTCAGGATCTAATTTTGACAAATAATTAAAACTATCGTCAAAATTAACAATTTCGTCATGTTCTGCCAAAAAGAAATAAGTTGGGCCAGGATACTTTTTGGTGTATGTAGGTAGGAATATTAATTCATCCCTATAAGAAGTTAATACAATTGAATTTATTTTATGATGTAAATTTACCATCTCATATGTCTGTAAATAAATCGACTGATAGAAAATTCGAAAACGCAGCAATATCTAATAATCAAGTGGATTGGACTTTTGAGAGGGGAAGCTATCATATGATAAGCGATACTCGGTCCAAATAGGTTAATGCAGACTGGCTCAATAAACAACAGAGATCGAATATATTCAGGTCGCGAACTTGCCATCATTGACAATACAAAAGTTCCAAATGAGTGGCCACACCAATTCGCTCTCTGTAGTTGGTAAGTTTGGAATAAATGGTCGAATAATTTAAAATAATCATCTTTGGGTGATAGCTCATGAACTAAGCGTAAGCTTTCATTATCTGATTGTAATATAACTATTGTTCTATTTGGATTTTTCCTCAAGATTTGGTAAATAAATGGCAAGTACCCAGGAATACCTAATATTGAGATATTTAAAAATATATTCAATAGTATTAATGTGTATATCATTCATACCAATTATAGCACCATGACAAAAAATAATAGGAGGCAAATCACATTGCTTACAATCTCCCAATCTAATCCAATAACTCAAATTATCAATACCATTAACTTTAATATTGTTAAAACCATTTAACTTCAACAAAAAGCTACAAGTGAATTGGGCTAACACGGACCCTACATATATAAAAGAAGGCAAATACTGAAATGGAACTTTGGAATGTGTAAAAAAGATTAGATTTTCAGGTAACCCAGTATCACAATTATTAAAATCTCCTGGAATCTCCTGAATTTTGGGATGATTAATACATTCATCAACTTTAGCTTTTTCATAATCTTCAAGACTGGAGTAATAACAATTGGTAAAGGCTAGTGATAGGAATTCTCTAGCTGTAGATTTGGAAATGTGGTGATCGTTGGGCCAATTATTAGTATCTAATCTGAAATATCCGCTCACAGCTTCTCTCATATCTTCTATCGAATCAAACGAAGTTTCAATTAATTCGGAGAAGTGAGGTTTGTCAATTATAGAGTGCTTCTTTAAAGGCTCTTGATTTAGTTTATAATTGCGATACTTTAAATAAATGTAGAAGCATATTTCAGTGATATTTAGAAATAAAAAAATATGTAATTTGCTCAATCTTAGTGACTTTTTAGACGTCTTGTAAAGTCGTTTATAAATTAGTCTAATTGCTATTAGGTTGAATAAAGGCATCAGGTTCAAAATCTTTGGAATCGGCTTAAATAACTCGAGTGCAAATTGGTTGATTGACTGTTTTGCTTGCTGAAAATATAAGTCATTAATATTACTTTTGAAATTTACAAATCTTTTTAACATTTTGATATTTATATATTATTTAAATAATTGTGAGCATTTATACTTTGGAGTTTTAATCAATATATTGAAAAGATAAGTGTTTATATGTATCAGATAATATCTCGTATTATTAATAAAATATTAAAGAGTATTTCAAATTATTTTAATTTATCATTTTTATTCATATTGGATGGGTAGTCATCTTTATATATTTTAAGTATACATATTAATTTATACTCTCCTGATTGTTTTGATATAAACACTGATTATTTTTTAAATGTTATTTGGTATTAAATGATTCGATTCATCCATTTAAAACTAATAGTACTCTCCTTGTTAGTGACTTATGTAGTATAATCCTAATCCTGTATGTTTAAACCTCCTTAAATTTTCAACTGAATATAAAAGGTAATTTTCAAATTACATGACTTGATTATGCCATTGTAAAATTACAAAGTCTAGCCAAATTTAATCTTGAAATATTCTGCATTAAAGTACTATTGATTTAGTGTTATTTGCTTTTTTACAGAATAAGTTGATCATAAATTCGATACTATATCAATATTGGATAACATTTTAAAGGTTATTTAATGTTTTTTGAAGGAAAAATTTCATATAGCTTCATCAATAAAACGCTCTGATGAACCAACTTTGTCAAGAATTTCAGTATAATATTAATTGTTCATATAATAATATATATTGTTTAATAACTTGTTTTATTTAATTTGACTAGTGAGTTTTTCAACCACTTGAGAAACTAAGTTTCATTGCATTATTCTTCTACACACTTAAAATTATCACCATAAAATAAATTTAATTAAGAAATTGAGCTTTTAGAATAATATAAATTGCAAATTGTTAATATTTATGATTTTGTATGAACTAAAGAATTAATGTGGGAAGAAATAGGATTATATACACATGCACATATGCTATCATATTTTTCATTTTGTAAAATATTGAATTTGATTATAAAATATTAAATTGCTCCTTAAATATCAAATTTTAATAAAAAGCAATTTTATAATAATCATTGATACTGATCATTTATTAATATAAGATATCCTTATTTTAATAATCAATTTAACATTTTTCATATTCTTAATTTTATTATCTTAAATTTAAAGTAATGGGAAATTTTTTAATTTTTGATTTGTCAAATATATTATTAATTTTAAATAAACAAATATATATAAAATAAATAAGAAATTATATATATTATAATTTTCTTAATTAAAAAATTAACATTTTAACATTTCTTGTTTAATTTGATTATATTAAAACCAAATAATAATTATCAAAAGTTTTTTATTTTAATATTAATAAAACTTAATCATATATTTTTTAAAATTATTTAAAAGTAACTTTTAATAATATAACATTATCTAAATTAACTATTTATTATCAAGTAAATTATTTTAAAATTAAAAAAAATATTTAAAAATTATTTAATTTTTG
>JNEM01013752.1:0-34927 GCA_000697335.1 Conidiobolus incongruus B7586
AATTTTAATATATTAACCAATTATTAGTTAAATGAATAAATTATAATTAATTATAGTCAAAAAATATATTTTAATTATATAATCAGGTTTGAGTTAATTTGATTAAGTATTAGTTAAGTTATAAGTAAATTTATAAATAATTTTAATTTTATAACTTATTTTTATATGTTAATATATATATATATATATATTAAAAATAATAAAACCTTAGTTTTTAAAAATAATTGAAATTTACTGCTCAGTCTATAATTATTACTATATATATCTTTTTACAATTATAAATTCTTAGATAAATTAATTAATATGATATATTAAAAGGAATTTGATTATTTTTTAACTTGGTTTTTAATTAATAATCAAATTAATCTTTCAATTTTAAAATATATATATATGAAATATATAGAATAGTTAATATTAACTATTATGGCATTATTATTTTATTTATTTTGTTATACTTTGTAATGATAATAATTCAAAACTACATAACCACTTGAACTAGTATATATTTAATATAATTTCAATGATTTTTTAATTAAGCCCTATTTATAACAAATTGAATTTCAAAATAGTTTTCAAGTTAAAATCTTTTGATATAATGATTTAATTAAAATATAAAAGACCACACATTTCATAATAAGTATAATCTGTCTCAATTTTTCCGATTTATAATATATTAGAGCAAACTATATAGAAGAATATAAAAGGGATTTTCAACTTGATTTTGTTTGATATCACCTTTTTTGGATTTTATCTGTATGAATTGGTTATATTAAACGGAATCAAATTGATTTTTAACGGGAGCATACTGAATAAATTTAAATCTAGTATATTATATATTTGCTTGGAATCACATTCAGTTCTTGCATCTATCATGATTTTGGAATGAAAGAGTCTGTAAAGAATTGTACTCGGCATTAGGTGTAATGCTTCTGACAGTTGTGACATCATCTTCCATAACCACAAGCTCTTTGATTAAGCTCACTGTAGCAGGATATTTTTGAATTGTTTTGGCTATATTAGTTAAGAGTCCCAATGACATAATGGTTAATTTAAACGTTGATGATAATTTGATTGGATATAATATTTCATCTATAGTATCTCTGAAACTAACTTTGTACCTCCTTGATTTACCCGATTGATGGCTATTTTATCTTTTATATTCATTGATTGGAGTTGTAATATTGGTATCTCCAAAATCCAAACTTTTTAGCCCATTCCAAATCAGTCAACACTTAGTGAGCGACTTTTTTATTCTGAATATCATAATTCAAACCATATCAGAAGAATCAATGTGAGATATTTTAAGTGGTTTACCAATTCTCACAGTTATTATTGGAATTGAATTGAACTAATACTGCTCTTTATATCAAGAATTTGGTTTAGTTTTATCATCTATATCTATTTCTAAAATATAAATAGTTTTTCCCATAGTTTTAACAATATTTTATATTCCAAACCCCCCACTTATGAAAGTAATAGCACGAAAATATGAATTTGGAATTCTTAAGCGATTGAAAAAAGCTAAATCATTATTTAAAGTTATGTCTGTATCCATAATTACTGGAATTTTTGACACAATTGAATCGATGAATATTAAAGAATATTTTAATAAACTCTTTAAAATTTCATAACAATATATATGTTTAATTATTATGTCTATATGATCAAAAAACTATATAATGCTAATACATATATTTTATTAATAATTTGGAAACATATTATGAATATTGCTCTAAAGTTAATATAATAAATAAAAATAAACTATATTTAACTTAATATTGGAAAAATATCGCCATATTATTATGTGATGAATATATTTACTGATATAATAAAATTCAACAAAATTTTACCAAAAATAATTAAATTTATTCAATTTGTTCATATTATAAAGATATAATGAATTATAATTATTATGTTTAGGATTATATTATAAAAGGTATGCTTAGATCATATTAATATATTTTGAGATATTTTCTTTGAATCAATTATATTGAAATTTGGAAATATAATATATCTTCAATATTATGTATAATATTTTAATTAAATATATTATGAACATAAATCTATAAAATAAACGAAATTTATTCATTTAATTCAATAAGCAAAAAATTTTAAATATATATAATTAAAAGTAGATATTTTTTGAAGCTGTTTAATATTTATATTAATATTAATATCAATTTTTTTGAAAATAATATAATTAAAACTATAAGTAAGATCAGTATATAGAGACTTTATTATTTTTCTATATTTAATAAATAATTAAATATTACCTTGAATTTAAAATAATGGGAAATTTTTTAATTTCTGATTTTTCAAATATATTATTAGTTTGAAATAGATAAATATATACAAAGTTAATAGGAAATTATATATTTTTAATATATATATATATATTAGTTTTTTTGATTAAAAAATTAACTTTTTAAAATTGGTTGTTTAATTTAATCATGCTTAAACCAAATAATGATCATCAAAAGTTTTTTATTTTGGTATCAGTAAAACTTAACCATAAACCCTCTAAAATTATTTAAAATTTACAAGCAGCTTTTGGTAATAAAATATTATCTAAATCAACAATTTATTGCTGGGTAAATTACTTTAAGGTTAAGAGAGAAACTATTCAAAACCTGTTAAAATTTAGAAAACCAACTTCAACTGTTACTTTTTCAATTATAAATAGAGTGAAAAAATATATTGAAAAGCACCTTTTTATTTCAGCTAGAGAATTATCTAAGTACTTTAATATTAGTTTTACAAGTATTTTATATATTTTAAAGTTTAAACTAAAATTAATAAATAAAAATACAAAATAGGTACCTTATAATTTAACTAAAGCTTAAAAAAAAGCTAGAGTAGCTATTGCTAAATAAAACTTATTGAAATATTACTAGAAGCTTAAACTTTTATAGCAAATAATTATAATTGATGAATCTTAAATCCCTATATATAATCCTTTACTAAAACACAAATCAAGATGCTAGATTAAGCTATATCAACCCCCTCTACAAATCCCTTTAAATAAGCATTTTGTTAATAAGTGAATATTAATTATTATAATAGATTATAATAGTATATGCTATTCTTATTTAGTTCCTGAAAGAAAATCAATTAATAATAAACTATATATTGTTTTTTTAAATAAAAGTATTTTTAATTAGTGTTCTCAATATAATTTGAGAAAACCTATTATTTTGCATGATAATTGTAAAGTACATAAATCTAAAGCTGTAAAAAACTTTCTAATTAAAAATAACTGGAAAAAACTACCACATCTAGTATATTCTTTTGATTATAACCTATGTGATTATAATTGCTTTAGACAATTAAAAAACCAGCTTACAGGAAAGAAAATTTCTGCAGGAAAATTTAATTGGTTTGTGAAACATCAAATTTCAGTCTTTAATAAAAAGAACTGTTTTTTAAGTGTTAGAAGTTTGCTAAAAATATAGCAAAAAGTTATTAATAATAAAAGAAACTATTAAATTTATATTATATATTTATTTTTATATATCATATATTCAAATGTTTATTTATTTTTAATTGCAAAAAATTCCTATTATTAAAAATACAGAGTAATATTAATCAATCAATGCAAGAAAAAAAATATATTTATGCTAATTGATTTAAAAAATTCACTTGTTAAATAATTAAGTTTTGTTTAATTAGATATCTAGTATTTTTTGTAGATGTTTTTGATAATCATAGTTATAAATGGAAATTTTTATACTAATTATAAACATTATTATATGATATACAAACTAATCATACTTATGAAAGAATATTTATTTGGTAATATTTTTTGATTTTAACAAATTTATGAAATAAATAAAATTATTTGATTTTATTTGATTTTTTTTAAATTATTCAAATTATTAAAATATAGTGTTGAATATTATGTATAAATACATGATTTACCAAAATACATCAAAGATAGTAAAAATATAAAATAATTATGCTTTGAATATAATCCTCAAGTGATTGAATTTTATAAATTGCCTTTAGAATTAATAATTGTGTATATTGTATTATTTGTTATTGTTTATTCTTCAAAGTATTTTAGTTTGAAGTATTATGTGTAATAACTATTTTAATGTATGAGATTAATAAAGAAGAATTTTATATATTGTACTTCGGTAAATTGAAATATTACCTTTATTCAACGAAGATGAATTATGAAATGTAGTATTGTACAAATACAATCATGATGACTATTTTGAATTGTAAATAAAATGATATCTATAAATAAAACAATGATAATAAAGTAGTTATATAAATTTATTTTCTAATCTTTAATTAATTGGAATACAGAATATGACATCAAAATTTTCAATATTAGTTTTCAAATGCATTAAATAGTTGAGAGAATATATAAATGGAACTTAAAATGATTAAAATGTTTGTAATTGAAGAAAAACTTTATTATTAAAAATTGAATGAAATTGAAAAAAAATCAAATTAAAAAAACTATATTAATAATATATTCATATTAAACAAAAAGCAAGAAAATAATATATAGGATATTTATTTTGATATTGAGAGCAAAATATAATTTTAAAAATATTTGGAAACATAAAAATAAGGGATTATCTGTGTGACGATTGCTACCTAATTAATACCTTTCCTCACTCCAATTCACTATTAAGTACCTGATTAACCAAATTAGGCCTTATCAACATTTTACCAGTCCACATCTGAGTGACCTCACTGTTACTCATCCGTGCATACCTATGCCTATATATTTCACTTAAGTATAAGAAGGACTCCTCTCCTTTTGTGATTTCTCTCTCTTACCTTACTTTCTTACATTAATAAACCTTTTGCCTACATCCAAAACCAACCCTTTCGGTATACTCAAGTAACTGCTTATAGTTCCACTTGAGTCATTTTACACTAATCTTTCTAAACCTGTTCCTATTGATATTCCTTGACTCCATCTTCTTAGCATGTCGGATCCTAATGCCACCACTGTTGCTGCTGGTCTAGTCGCTCTTTACAAAGCCCATTTACAAGTGATCAAGGCCGAATAGCCTGAGACTTGATCATCGGTAGTTTACCCCAGCTGGTAGGTATCATATTTCACAATCTGGCCTACAGAATGGCAGTGTCAGTGTCCTCAATGACGCTCCAAGAGCTAATAACCATGACAATCTGTGTCACGGTTATTAGCTCCTTGAGCGTCATCGAGGATACTGACATAGCCATTGTGTAAGCCAGATTGTGAAGCATTGTGCCTACAAACTGAGGTAGACTGCCGATGATCAGTTCCCTGGCGATCCGACCATGATTACTGTTGAATGGGGCATTAAAGAGGGCGACTAAATCAGAAGTAGTAGTGGCAGTGTGAGGATTTGACATGCTAAGAAGGCAAAGTCACAGAATATCAATAGGAATGGATGCAGACGGATAATAGAATATGTCTCAAGTGAAGCTATAAGTGGCCTCTTGAGTACATTTGAGAGCAGGTTTTTAGTAGGAAAATAAGGTTTATTTGTGGAGTAGAATAGAAAGTCCTTTTTTGGATTGAGTGGGAAGGGTTGGCATAAATAGGCCATTACGGATCAATAGCGTGGTTGTAAGACATATAGATTTTGTGATATCAAGGGTTTAGAGCCTTATTCATAACTGGTTGAGATTATTTATATGGCTTAATTGGGATAATCGGTGATTTGGTAGTGATTTTGAGTGAGAGAAGGTATCCATTAGATAATAAGTGTCACAATCTGTATAAGGTTCCATGGCCAAATGGATAAGGCGCTTGACTACGGATCAAGAGATTCCAGGTTCGATCCCTGGTGGAATCGTAATGGTAATTCTTCTATTTTTTATTACTTTTTATTCGCTTTCCCATATTATATTGTATATTTTTTACTTTCTTCATTAATTGGATATCTTATTTTTTTATATTCGACAATATCTAATTCTTAATATTATATCATAATTAACAAAATTACTTAATTAAGATTCATATAAAATTTAATGGTTTTAACTTTTATCACAAAATTGAAACTTATTAACAATATAGTTAAAAAATCTTTATACAATTTTTTATCATAGTTAATTTAAATCCAATTTTAATTCTTTAAAATTATTCTTCCATATTGTTAAACTATATTCAAACTTTATATCTTGATAAAATCAATATTAACCAAGTGAGGATTGAAACAGTTTGAAAATAGTTAAAATAGTTACTAAAAATCTATTGATAAATTCATATAACATTAATTTGTAATACTTATTTTTTTTTGATAAACTTCAAAGTGAGATATATGTGACCAGAGTGTTAAATAACCGCCCATATAGCTAAAATTCTAATTGTAATAGGTTATGACGGCTGAAAATTTCAAAATTAATCCAGTATAATTTACATCAATAATATAATATTAAATATTAGGTAAATTTCCTCAATTCAATGAAATCATATTTACAAATTTACCGAAATAAACCCTACTATAGCTTATTACTTTCTTTAAGAATTGAACCAATTTGAATTAGTCATAGTGATGAAATAGATGGATCAGTAATAGTATATACATTTTGATGCCAAGATAATTTTATTATAATTTTTGGATAATTTTGAAATTTTGCACAAGTTTTTTAATTATATGTTTCTATTTTTATCAAACTTAAAATTGATTGGAAAATAATTTATTATGATGAATTGAGGCGAATAGATGGTAAATTTATCACAGTTGATAAATATTTTATAGGGATAATTAATTTTTAATTGCTTGGTAATATCTAGTTAATTATTTATAAGTTTAGTTGGTTTTGTATCAAATTCTTTGTTAGACTTGGTGAATTAATGTAAAGATTGAATGCTGCCAAAAGTGCGTAAATTTAAGTTTGTCAAATATAATTGAAGTATACCAATATAAGCAATTATAGTGTAATGTAATCATGATGATGATATCAACCAAAACCATTTATGCGATTAACAAGCTTAAAGTTTTACTTATCGCTAAATTTATGTGTTTTATTATATATTTCACATTTATTTACGCGAATTCACTCGAAAATTGAGAGCTAAATCACTCCAAATTGGAAAGACTTTAAAAAAGCTCATGTTTCAGAAATGTTACAAATTATTTGCATTGAATGAAAAACCAATTAAATTTGTAGGTTCTTATGAGAACGTTGATTAGTTCAAATTATCTGAAGAGAAATACAGGTCACAAATAGTGAATAAATCCTTTTTACTCCTTTTAAAAAAAATCTTTACATTTTTCATTGGAGATACTTTTTTATTTTTTGAGTATCTCCCCTGTTCTTTTTTGATATATTTAGGTTTTTCATTTTAGATATTTTTTTGTTTTTTGAACTCGTTTTTATTTAATTATTAAAAGTTTATTCATCTTTTATTGTATTAATTAATTTTAATATTATTATTTGAAAATAATAAATATCTCGTATTAATATGTTCGTTAGTCTTTTTCAATTATGCTTACTATTGGGTTTTGTAACCTCTGATATATGTTGGGATACAGTATCACCTCAATCGAAAGTTGGAGGGTATCTCCAGCGAGTGGACTGCTCACCTGGTAAAACACCATCAGCCTTGAAAGTGAAATCTTCAGCAACCAAGCAGCTAGCAGGTGGCAACGGCAAAGTGTCAAAAACCAAAGATGGTATGATTGAAATAGACCTTACATGCACAACGGATCAAAGTACTTGTACTATGGTCATGGACACCTTTGTCAATGCAGCAGAATATATGACAAATATAATTAAATTCAACACACCAATTCGTATTCAAGCAACTTTTACGTCATTTTGTTCTAATTTAGGCGATTGTGACAAGCTCCATCAGACCTTGGGCCAAGCCAGAGTCACCAGATATCATCAGCTAAGAAGTGATGATGGTAAAATCAGACTTTATCCTCAAGCCCTTGTCAAACAAATATCTAAAACCACTAAGAGCTCTTTCCATGATAGTGATATTCTCGCCGACTTCAACTCCGATGCCAGCTTCTACTTCCAGTCACAAGGTGGACAGATCTCAAGAACACAATCTGACTTTTTATTCGTTGTTAGCCACGAGCTGATTCACGGACTTGGGTTCGCATCTCTTTACAATGACTACTTCAGTCAATCCACACCTCAAGCATTGTTCCCAAATCCACAAACAGCTACATATAATGATGGGTCAGCTAAAATTAGTAATTTCTTCGAATCAATTTTTGACCGCTATATTATGATCAAATCTAGTGGTAGGTCACTCACGTCTGTCACAGATGTGATCAATGGCTATGTAAGCAGCAACCGTGACAAGTTGTTCAAAAATGAGGATCAAGCATACGAAGACTTCATCAACTCCAGCCAATATTCAGTTGCAAAAGATTTGCTTCAAACTGCTCAATCTCCGGGCAGTATGGAGTTCGTGTTCAATACAACCACGAAGGTCCCTTTTTCCTCCCTTGTCCTCGAGACAAGTTTGAAGCCATATTCTGCGTCTTCATCAGTCTCCCACGTTTCTCTAAAGGATTATCAAAACAGTAAGGAATTCCTCATGAAGTACGAAATGAGTCCAGGTAGCAGCTTGTCCAAACTTGTTGGAGGCGTTGGCTCAAGTGGATGGGATACAGCACCTTACGGCCCAGGACTGATCGCCGTTCTGGAAACGATGGGCTACCCCACAAATCAAAATCCCCACCCCAATGTTGTCGCTGGCCCCGCATCTTTCGGTTTGAAAAATCTTAAAGTCTCCTGGACACTTTTGGCCACCTTTATGTTAATTTATTTCATTTATTAATTTGAATCTGAATATTGAATCATTTTAACTCCATCATATTATCCTTCAATAATGACATTAATTAGTCCTTTCAAAAGCATTTCAACAAAGTTAGCCCATATTCAAAAAAAATTCTAGTTTTCAATAACCAAGTTTAACTCAAATTAATTGATATGAAATTTGATTAATTTTTATTGAAATTTATTGGTGTAAATATTGTAAAAAATTACGATTCCACCAGGGATCGAACCTGGAATCTCTTGATCCGTAGTCAAGCGCCTTATCCATTTGGCCATGGAACCTCAATTTATCCCAATTTTTAATCAATAATTTTATGAAATCCTTTGAATATCGAATATATCATAATATATCATAATATATCATAATATTTCATTTTTAATATTAACAATTAATATTTTGAATATCTTATAATTTTATATTATTTATAATATTACTTTATCATTTTATATTTAATTTTATTTTATTAATCCACAAATTCTTATTTAATTTTTATTTAATTTTCTTTTTTTTCATTGAATTAAATAACATCTAATTTAATTGGTAAAGTACCTTAATATAAATATTATTTTAAATTTTTAAAACTTTTTTTTAAATTAAATGAATAAAATATTAGGAATATTATAAACTTTTATAAATTATAATTAATTAAATTTTATATAAAAATATTAATAATTTATCTATCAAAATAATATTTATTAATAATTAATAAATATATTTAATGATATACAGGTATATTTAGAAAATTTTAACATAATTTTAGACAGCAAAAATAGAGACTTTATTAAAATTGGTTAATAATAAAAATAAGGAAAATTATTGATTTATTCGTGAATATTATGGATTTATATATTAATTAGAAGAATAGAAAAATGATAAAGATTAAAAGAAGGAAGTAGAATTAAAAATTTTAAAATGAAGTTAAATGAATGAATATTAAAGTGGACTTGTAAATTATGGTAAATTAAGTTGGATAAAAATAAATTTTAACTCTTTGTTACATCCTTTTTGTAATATGAGTTAAATGAAAAATATGAATGTCACAGTTCTCAGTGGCATTACCACTGAAATCATGATCTACAGGGAGTTGTCACCAATCCATAACCCGCACAACTAGAACTGTGCTGTATACTGGTGGATGAACCACTGATAAACAGAAATATATTAAGGTAAATAAGTAAGGTTTATTGTAGATATTGCACACAATAACAAGGTAAGGCTTAGTTATTGTACCAAAGATGGTATTTATATGGTAATACCAGTATTGAGATTGAGCCATATACACATGATATGATTCTATTGGCTAGATGGTAGGAGAAACAGGATCAGATCCGTCACAATGAAATTAATCCGATATGGTCCAGTGGTTAGGATTTCTCGCTTTCACCGAGACGGCCAGGGTTCGATTCCCTGTATCGGAGTTTTGAATATATATATCGATTTATTTTTCATCATATTTATAATACCATTAATTTTTTTTAACTATTCCTTTTTTATATTTCTTACTAAAATGAATAAATCATATAAATTTTATTTTCTCCAATCTACATCTTTTCAACTAGAATTTTTTAATATATTCTCAAAATACTCCTACTTTATTGAGATTATTTAATAATTTTCTACAAAATATTATATATTTAATGAATAATTAAATAACTATAAAAAATCATTAAAAATATTTAAATATTAAACAATATAAAAATAGTAAATAACTGGTAATAGTATCAAATATTTGTTAAATTCAGTTATTGTTTAGAAATTCAAAATCAAGTGTTGCAATAAATAATATAATATGATATAGTATTATAATAATTTGAATTTAACAATAATCAAATAATACATATAATTAGATTAATATAATTCTGGTTACTGTATAATCTTGATATATACAAAGTTATATCAAAATATGATGTTAATTGGATATAAATGGAAAAAATAACAAAAAGAATAAAAAATTTAAAATCGATTCCACCAGGGATCGAACCTGGAATCTCTTGATCCGTAGTCAAGCGCCTTATCCATTTGGCCATGGAACCCTGAATCAAATTCATTCGATCCGTTGATAATTTCCTATTTCTTGAAAATTATTTCTGAATTTTCATTTATTTAACTTTGTAATTTAAATTTTTTATGTAATTAATCCATTAAATCAGTTTCTAGTTTTTATTATATAATTACTCATATTTTTAATTTTTATACTTTAAATCCTTTTAATCATTTATAATTTAATAAATATATTATATTTATTTTTAAAAATTTTTTATATTTTTAATTTTAATAATTTATAAAAAAAACAAATATAATTTTTTATTAATATAAAATAAATCTAAAAGGAATTATGTAATTATCAATTTAAATGATCCTTAATGAGTTAAAATTATTTATGATAATAACTGTATGTTAGAATGCAAAGTAAATTATTTAATCCAATATTAATATATTGAGATCTCAATTGTCAACAATTGGACAATTACAGACTTTGAATTTGTAATATAATATAACTCTTCTCATCCATAAATTTTTCATCATCTAGTTCATTAATTAATATTGAATAATATATCATTAGAAGATCAAGTTTACCTGTTTTGTTTTCTTGAAAATTCTTCAAAAATTCAATTAGTTTAACTTGATTTAATTTTAATATTTTTATAATTTGATCATTCTTTTTAGGATTCGCTACGAAAATCTATATTATATAGTAATTAATTTAAAGTATTGTCTGGATGAAGTTGGGAGTACTTTAAATATATGAAAAGCTTCCCATTGAATGTTTTTTGACGGGTCTTTTAGATAGTTCATCATAAGTTTGAGATAGTTTACATCGTTGATGAGTGCTGTCATGATCTTAAAATTTACTCGATCTAGTAGGAATTCTCCAAGGAGCTAATGCATTAATTGGTAATTAATTCATCATTATTGACAACTGATTATTACCTTTAGGGATTGTCTTTTAATTACATAGTTTGAATTTAGTATTAATTGGTAATAATGATGGAAGAACTATAGTCAACTTGAGTTAATATATGAATGAAATGATCTAGTTAATATAGTGGAATAATTTACCAATTGAAAGTTATTCCAAATAAATTTTGACATTAATTTATTATGCTTCTTTATACAATCCTAAAAATTTTTTTAGTAAATTTACTATTAGTAATATATGAATTATATACCTTGAATAATTGAAAACAATGGCAACTGATATCCAAACTATTATATTGAATAAATTTGAAAAAGTTTAAAAATTCGATCTCATTTTCCCTTTCGGATTTCAATATGTGCTCAAAACAAGTTGGATGCCGAAATATCAGCTTGATTATTTCGATATTGTGTTGTGGATCTTCGGACTCATAACTATTATCAATATTGAGTTCGTTGTATTCGAATTGATATAATTATCTTACCTGTGAAATAAGTGAATAATCAAATTGGGTCTTGCGTTAAAGTATTCGATGAATTGAACATCCTTGCTCTTTGAATTTAAATTCAAGCAGTATTGAATAATTTTAAAACTTAATCGTTTGCACTATTTAACTAGGATTTTAACCATTATTGCATATATTGTAATTATATAATTTAATTACATTTGGGTTTAGCTTAGCATGAATCAATATCAAATCATGTAGAAATTCTTCATCTAGTAACTTTTTTTCCAACTCCAAATGCTGTATAGGAGGTAAATTATAATAGGATTCTTCGTACAATTGTTCTTTAATTTGCGTCAATAATCGCTCTAAATCCAAGAAATCCTAATTTTGATTACAATGAATAGCTTCGAAAGTTTCAAACATTGCTAAAATTTACCAAATTGTTATCATATTTGAGGAAATCTAGTTGCTCTTGAGCTAAAGTAACCGCTTGAAGATGGCCAACTGGTCTTGATTTAAAAATTGACAGCATTTCTGGCCACTAATAAAAGAAAAACTTTTTAATAATTTTGAAGTGATATCAGTTGAATTTATATTATTATTAAATCTAAAACTTTGACAATGTTTGAATTAATTAAAACTCAACTCATTTGGGTTAAATAACCAATTGCAAATTATCCTCAAATTTGATTGGTCCATAGAGAAATTGGTGTATTTTTCTTTTTGAGTTTATTTAAATTAGTTTAAAAAAATTTTTTATCAAAGTATTTTTAACCCCCTAATATCATAATTTCTTATTGATTTTATTATTGATATATATATATTTTCCTGGGTATTTTAGATTTTGAGCATATTTAAGTTTCATTATATATCTGTATTTGAATTTGATTAAATTAATTGATTATATAATTTAATATTAATGAATCATAATGATCTCATAATTTGATATTGATTAAATCTGTCAATTTTCAATTTAATTTGAATTTTATATTGAATATCATATTCAAAGAATAATCAATCAAATCAATTTAGAACTAATACAATTTAGACTCAAGTTATCTGGATTACCTCAAATCCTTCATTTAATATCAAATTAATCAATTTACTAATTATTATAAACTTTCTAATATCTTTGAGCTAAAAATCAACACAAATGTTTAATAGCAACTGCTAATTACTTGAATATTTTCAAACTTATAGTACATTTGTTGGTGGATTGCTTTAATTGAGTTATTTGATATTCAATTTTATATATTCTTACTATTGCCAAATATATTAGCTTGTTTTATTATAGTATGCACTAATGACAGATGCTAAAGGTAATTCAATCTAGATAGCATGAGTGTTTCAATTAAGAACTGATTTAGTATAATACTAATAGTTTGATATAAGTTGTAATTTAAAATGATGATTCATAATAATATTTGATAAAATTATTAAGTTTATAATAAAATTTTAGTGATATTATAAATCCTTCATATCTATCATTTCTATTATTATAAATTAATTAACTTTATCATATTAATCAAATTCTTGATCTAATAACTAAATTAACTCATATATAATTCAATATTTATTTTAATATTATTTTATTTTTCATTTTAACAAAGCTATCACAGATTATATTTAATATATTTCATCCAGTTCAATGTTGTAAAATTGTTTATTTCCATTGACTATCTAAATATTTCCATATATTAACAAAAATCGAGGTCCAAGATCATGGATAGGACAGGTCGTACCTATTACTGTAGTTAGTTAATCTCCTATTAAATTTCTTCATATATGATAAAATACCTCCATTGGATAATTATGTTGAACTATAATGTTAAAATTATAATTATAAATATATGTATTATGTAATTGATAATATTTACTCATTCTAATTTTGATGTAATCTATTGTTTTAAATGAATATATTATTATGAGAGCAAGTCTGGCTCGGAATATGAATAATGAATATAAAGTACTTGATTTGATTTTGATGATTAACTATTTGAAAAGAGACATTGTATTTTGAATATTTGATTTAATTTAAAATTACTAAAATTGACATATAAATTTTACAGTATATTTAAACAAAAAAGATCTATATAGTATTCTTTTTATTTACTGTAAATTTATTTTTATCCCTCAAAACTTACTCATACCTTTTGAATAAATAATTTGCACTTAACATTTTATATTAGTTTTGAATACTTCAAATAGTCTAATATATATTTATTTTATCATAATACTTTGATTGAAAATTATTATAGATTAGATATTAAGTAGTGATTACTTGTTTAAATTAAAAATTTTAAAATAAAAAAACTATATCATAATAAAATTAAAATTTAATATATTTATCTATATAAAATTATAATCTTTAATTTTTAAAATATTTATTATTTTAAATTAAAAATATGAATCAAAATTAATATCAAAATATTCTTAAATTTAGAATTTGATAAAAAAAATATTATATTTAAATAATTTTTGTTTGTTGAATAAATTACTTATTAAATCAATGAAACTTTGCTAATGTCTTATGATAAAAGTCTTTATCTTCCTCAATTACAATATTTATAATTAGTAATCTTATCAAATAAAGATAGTTTGTTAATATTATTCTTTAATATGATTGCCAAAATAATATATATATATATATATATATATATATAATTATTATAAAGTTAAGACAATCAATTATCAAAGACCATAGTCTTCCATTTAAACAATAAGTCGATTATATTAATTATACAAAGAAATATTTTAATACAATTAAAAATTATATTGGTTTATTAAGAAAGGGACATAATTTTTGGATAATATAATAAATAATTAAAGAGCTAAAAGGATGATATAAATTGAACTAAACCCTAAACGTTTTAATAAAAACCCTAGGCTATTAAATTAATTTATAATATTGAATAAACCTTAGACCCCTATTTATAGCATGTTATCATAAAATACACCAAAATTTGAATATTACCCATTCATTTACATCCAAAACTTTCAAAATTGCAATATATTCAAAAAAACTACTGGTTGTTCATATGGATTATAATAATTTAATCTTATATTTACCAAAGGTCAAAAATTAAATAATAAAGTATATACTGTAAAATAACTATTTTTAAATAAAACTAGTAAAGTAAGTTATTTTAAATAACGATAAAAGCTGTCATATCTCGAGAGTAGTTAAAGAGCGCTAAAAAAAGGATTAGTGAATATTCCCTCACTTAGCATACTCCCCTGATCTTTTTCCTTTTGATTATAATTGCTTCAGGATTTAAATAACTAGCTCAAAGATTACAAATTTCAAATTTCTCAAATTGATTCAAAATTAAGTGATCTGATTTCAGTCTTCAATAACAAAGAATTTGTTGGATTAGTCATTTGCCAAAAAGTAATAGCTAAGATATTTTGTAATAAGAGAGATTACTAGTTTTATTATATATATATATATCCATTATAATTCAAATTGGATTCACGATAAAAATTCAAGGAATTATCACTAAGTGATACCAAACATAATATTTAATATAGATGCATTATTATGTTTATTTTAGTTAACTGTTTAAATTTTATTGACAGTTTATTAATTGCATTATTGTTAATTGATATTTCAAAATTCTAGTAATCTATAATATAAATATATATATCTTATTAGGTTACAAATATAATTTTTTTCAAGTTATGATCTTTTAATATTAATTTTTTTAATTAATATCTCATTCTTTGTAATTAATTTACGATTATTTCTAACTAATTTTAACCTAGATTTTAACACATTTTATATTTGGTTTGAAGTATAGTATTTCAGCTGATAAAAACCCATGTCAATAAATAAATCAAATTTTGAACACTTACTCCTATAGTTAAACGTACTAAATTTGCTATAAAAATGGTCTATAAACTATTTTGTTGATATTTAAATATATATGTGTATATATATCTAGATTTCAATAATTTTAATAACCAATTATTTATATTTTAAACAGTTTTTGATTTTTATGTCAATAAATATTATTTTGCTGATTTCATAATTTGAAATCTGACTCCAAAATTAAAATTTAAGGGTAACTAAAAATAAATGTGATAAAAATAAAAATTGTGATAATAAAAATTATATTCTGAGTTTTTACAAGTTTTTGACGAAAAATTGTAACTTATTATCACATAATATAATACCAATTAAAAGTGTTTTTGATTACTTGGTTAAATTATTCCCAATCTTAATAATTATGCTTAAACCTTGGTAAAAATCATTCATTCTGTATTAAATTAATTAAAGTTCAAGTCTTAACCAATAATAAAATATAATTTAACAAAAATTGATATTATTAATAAAAATCCTAAAATTTATTTATCACATTAAAAACTCGTGAAATACAAGTAATTTAGCCAAGAAAATTAAAAATAGAAAAAAAATAATAATTTAATATATTAACTTTTAAATAATGCAATTATACCTGATTAAAATTAAATTATTGGCGAATTACTTTAATTTGAATTATGTGATAAATTATTTAATAAAATTTAATATGTAAAAAAATAAATGTTAATAATAATTAAATAAAATTTATATTAAAATTATATTGTAATTAAAATTAATTAATAAAAAAACCATATTATGTAAATTATAATTAATAAAAAAACAATGTTTAATAATTAAAAAACAATATTTTTACAATGAATTTAAAGAGATGTCCAAGACATTAAGAGGATAGCCAAAGTGGTCGCCGTGAACATAGGTGCCAAATTAGAAGAGTCGTTGAGATTGGGTACTGAAGAAGCTGTGGACTTGGTTGAGGTGGATGCTGGTACGGTGGCAGTCTTGCCGTCGTTGACATCCTTGGCAATACACTTGTAAGTATTGTCACAGTCAGTAGAGCAGCTGGAGTCGCCGCCACATTTGGCCTTACAGTCCGATTTCTTGTCGTTGCAAGCTTGAAACGCCGCTGGGAAGGTGTTCATATCTTGTGGCGGTGTGAAGTTGTTCCCACAAGTACATTGAAAGTTATAAGTTTGGGGATCACATTTATTCACGCTGACTGTAGAATTATTATTAGCACATACTGTCGAACAAAATCTGATATTAGCTTCGCAAGTTGAGTTGCGGACGTCGTCATCCGAGGTTTGACAGCTGTAGAGTGATGCAATAGTAATGGGGATCAAGTAATTCAATTTCATATTTAATGATAATTAATTATACCAGGAATTTGGAATAATGATAAATAGGGAATTGAATGCTGACAAGAAGCGTATTTATATTAAATTGAATCCCCTTTTCGAAACCAATTGGCGTTCATTTAAGTTACATTAATTTCAATTGGTAATTCCCCTAATTCTTAGTCTATTTTTATTAATGCAATAAATATTGAAAAATTAACAAGATTGTCAAGTTAGTTATGACAAGTGATCAATGGAAAAGATATGGTCATACATAATTTATTATGATAATAAGCAAAACTTCAAGACTACAATGTTTGATTAATGATGTGAAATTTAAAGGGATAACTCGTGTGGGGATTTGAGGCTCCTTGGAATGAATGGCTGTAAATTGCTATGCATTTGGAAATTGACTAAAATCATGCGAGTTAAATGGGATCAAGTGAAACGGATTAATTATTCGGTTCATGTTACACGATTAGGAGTGACATATCGTTTGAAATCAGCCTTTCCTTTAATATTATATAATTTTTTGCAAGTTGTTACACCAATAACATAGCTGATTTTCACTGCATTGGAATAGCACTATCAAGTTCTTCAGTTTTATGTTGAATATCTATGTTGCGCACCTTGATTTTGGAGTTGTCAAAATCAATATTGAATCCCATTGATCCGGATTCTCCTCCGTGTGTAGAATTTATTGATAATAATGGTTCGCTGTATCGCTGAGATGCCATGCTGTCACTCTCCTTTTCGGTATAAACATTAGTTGAATTGCGTCTCCTGAGCGCACCTAGGAACCATCCTCTACTTGATTGATTTGATTCATTCTGTGTGGAGACTGAATTGGCTCTGGACAATCGATTCAATCTTAAAGGATATCGATTTGTTCTATCCGTATTAGGAACATCTGAAGATTGTGAATACTGTAAAATTGTAGGCTGAGGAATTTTTGATTTAAAAAATATAGTTTTCTTAATCAGTGGAGTCTGAACTTTGGTCGATTGAGAGCATCCTTGAGCTTGATAGTCCTTGAGACTGTCCACCTCAGCATAATCTTTGCGAGCGGTAAATTTGTGTTGATCTGAATTGGAATCAGTTGGTAAATTTGGATTCAATGATAACGGCTCTGAAGGTTTGGATGGACCACTTCGGAACCAGCCTCCAGCCCATTGCTTAGCGGTGCCCACACGCGATTTGACACAGTTTTTGGCAATCATCATTTTGAGGCGAGCAACATTCTTCATAGCCCACAGCATACCGCAATTCACTAGGAATAGAATGAGGATAAATAGATCGAAGGAGCAATACCTAATCAATAGACAGGATAAAGTGAGACCTATGACTGCTTGTCGTCTGTTTTTCACGGTTTCAATTTCTCTTAATGTATGATAAGATAGCTTTGTGTCAGGAGGAGGATATGTGAGTAACGAAAAGAATTGTAAAGGGAACAACAATATGTTATTTTCATAACGTTGACAAGTTGTGTGGGCATTGCTATTTAGCATATTGATAATACAAGTTGCGCTTCCAATCGCTAGCTGGATATAGGGTTGCAGCCAATCAAGGATGTGCAACAACGTTGCGGTACTACATTCTTGGTGAGTTTGTCCCAGTCTTGGATGCGTTTCACTTGTTTGACTTGAGCTTGAATCACTCCTTGCAGAGTTGGAACTAACAGAATTCATCATATTAACGGATGAAGGTCGACTATTCCAATTGAATTCACCACCTCCGAAAGAACTCATCAAATCAGACATATGAGACGATGATGACGAGGCAGTACTGGGAGGATCCAAACCAGGTAACCTGTCATTAATCGTATCGAAATCTGATAGCGTATGATCAGCATTATGGATATTTCCGTCGTCATCTTCCGAGATAGAATGTGTTGAAGATTGATCAGGGAATGATGAATATTCACTACGAATCAATTTGACAAGCTGACTTACTTTAGCATTCTGCAATCCGGTTATAAGTCTATCAACAAAGAAACTAAATTCCGACTCAATTTGCTCCAGATTATCACTTTCTGCCACTAGACAATCGTTTAACAAATATAATTATGAATAAATTAAAAATTACCTTTGTAAGCTGGATAAGTGCCCAAAACAACTCTGTAAAAGAATTTATTTTGGATACTGTTGATAATATGAGATTGTAGAGTGAATTGATCCTGTTTGTATATTATCTTCCATTTGCTATCGTTTATCTCTGTCGAAGGTATTAAAGTTGGGTATATGAACATTTTTATAGTTTTAGTTATTGATGTTAATACCAATATGGGTTTAACTTTAGTTTTTTAAAGTACTAGATATAAGTTAGTATCTATTTAAATAAAATACAGTTTTTCAAAGATAATAAGGGTATCAATTATGATTTAATTTAGCAAAAAAATAAAATTTATCTAACGACAAATTTTAAAAATAAAATACTGACAATATATGAGGTGAACTTTTCACCATCCATCAAAACGACTAAATCGAGGGTACATCATTACAACTCACATCCTTATATAACACTCCACTAGATCCAATAAGCTTTAGATCAACTACCATAACTAACTATATAAAACGTTTAACCCAAAGCAAATATATAGAATTTTTTATATAAATTAGGGTTCTAACAATTTCTTCTGAAACGTTACATATTCTTTTTTTGTTCTCATTTTTATCAATTTTGCAAAATTAAAATATTTAATCAGATAATTTTCAGCCAATGATCAGTGTGACGATATATATTGAATTGTGATCACCTATTATTTTCAACATATGACCATTCCTATGTTTTTTCACGTTCATTTCACCTTCAAATCCCTTCAGTTTTGGTTTTTAGTTTACTAATTTGGGTTAGAACTCAAAGTTGATCTTGATTCAAATTGATTTAGTACTCAAATTAATTTAATACTCGTTGCTAAATTATTGGTAAGTAATTAATTGAATGAATTAATAATATGTTAATTATTTTTTTTGTTTAATATTAGTTGATAATTAATTTTCAAAAATATTTAAATTTCTAATTAATATTATCAAATTCAAAAATTTATAAATTTTAACAAAATTTTTAATTAGTCAATTTGTGTATATTTTATACTCAATTTATTATGTAATATAAAATTAATCAAACATTCCATTTCTTTAAATTTTAATGATTAAATACAATATAAGTATATTTATAATATATTTATTTCTCACTATTGAATATTTATGATATTATTTTTGCTGATTTCATCAAGGAATTCATAACAATATTATTGAATATTATTTGTTTTATTTTATGATCTTAAATTTTTATATAAATATTTATATTATCCAAGTGCTGAAAACTGGGATAGTTATATTAAGATCAGCTTGAGTGTTGATAACTTATAATATTTTGATAAAATATATTTAGAATTATATTTGAAAGTTAATTATAAAGATTCTGATCTAATTTCCTTTTTGCAGAAAAGAATGCTATTTCTCATCTTATATATTGGTATAAGAATTGATAAATTTGAAGGAAAAATAGGATAAGAGGTAAATTATGGGTAAATTGAAATAAAAAATAGAAATATAAGGAATAACTCGATAGGAACGCGACAATACTAAAATAGTCTAATTTGTGTTCTTAAGTACATCATATAATATATTAAGATCAAAACTAAACGAATAATTAATAATTGTAAGCATTGTTTATAACTAGATAAATATTTGCTTTCCCTACTTTACAATGTATCTTGCTATTATAATTAATTTATCTCTTGATTTAAAATAATTAATATTTTAATTTTCAATTAACAATACTATTTTAAAATGAAATATAAAAATAATTTTTTTTATTATAATTCACAAAAATATTAAAATAATATAAAACTATTGATATGATTTATTAATAATATTATTTTGTTAAATTTTTGGGAAAATTCAAATATTAAGGATATAACTAATTCTCTAAAAAATAACTGTTTTTTATTTATTTAGTAAATTTATTTATAAGAATTTTTTCTAAGTATATTATTTATTATATAATCTAATTATTATCTTATAAATAATAGTTTAGAAATTATATTAATTATTTTTCCTAAATAATATTAAATTAGAGTGAATTTTATAGTTTAACTTTATTTATTTTATATTTAATTTATATAATCAGAATATTTTTATATTATACAAAAAATATCAATTAAAAAGAATCTTATTTGAAAGAAATAATATTAATTACTTATAAACCTTTCTTTATTATTCAAATATAAAAAACAAATATATTTTAAGCTATTAAAGTAAATTATATATAAAAATAAAAAATGCATATTTATTAAAATAATAAAAAACATTATCTTGATATTTTGGTTTATATATTAGATATAATATAAAATAATTAATGATATATAAAATACAATAATCTATTATAACATTTTTGTTCTTTTATTATTTCTTAATATGTTTTATTTAGGTTAATTAATTTTAGTTTTTTTAAATCTTTTTTATTTAATAAGATATTATTCTTATTTTTTTCATTTTTAATTTAAATTTAGTTTTTAATATATTTAAAATATTTATATAGCTATTATTAAAAAATTAGAATAACTTTTTAACTAAAACAATGTTCTTTGTATTATATTCTCTATTTTCTTTATTATTAAATAATTATTATATTAAATTAACTTTCTAAATTCTATCATATTTTAAATAATTATTTTATAAATTAAAATCAATAAACTTGGCAATATATAATTTGATTAAATATATTATTATTATTTTTATAAGTTTGTTATGAATTTAAAAACTTATAATTTAGTTTTAATAATACAAAAATCAAAGATTCTTGATTTTTACTATCTAGTTTAAGTATATTCAAATCAATTATTAAAATTTTAAAAAAAATAATTTTCAATTAAAAACAATATCAATATATATACATTATTAATTTATAATTTGATTTTGACTTATTTACCTTGGATATAGTTTTTTTAGAATTATTAATATATTTGTAAAATCAGTAATTAAAAGATTCCCCATTTTTTCAACCTTAAATAAAAAAATAAATCATAAAAAATTTATTTGATACTAAAGAACAAAAAGTAGTTATATACTTTTCTGATATAACCAACTTTCACCTATCCTAATATTTATATCCAATATTTAAATTATTTCAGTGTAACTTTGATATATCAGCTAAAATGAATAACATAACTCAAATTACAAAGTATTTGCTATGATATTTATTTCACTTGATAAATTCTTGATTATATTTAACTTTAGTAGTAAATAAGAAAAACTATTTTAAACTTGAATATATTAAATTTTTGTGTTATAGATATTAACATTAATTATGATATTGTTGTATTTTAAAATTAATCATCCATTCCAATTTGATAGTTAAACCAATATTATTTCTATTTTAAACTAGCTTTGTTAGTTTATAATTGAAAGATACTCTTTGTTCACTTTGTTTTCTTTATTAAATTATATCCAAATTCCATATCATTCATTTAAGCAACTATTTAAACCCAAAAGTGATAAAGATAGAGAAAAGTCTTTTCTTTTTGAATATTCTGCTACAAAGTCTCAACAGTAAGTTCTCAAACCTACAGTCCTGACACATTAAATAGCAGGATTAATAAATAATTTACTAAATCATATTTCGAGTACTTTTCTAACTACAATCTTTATTTACAAAACTTATTATAAAAACACAACAATATATGAAATTACCAAGTGTCTATTTCAGTTTGCTTTATTTCACTATTGACTTAGTTTTGTTAAAAATGTCATTAATTATTGATACAGACCCGGCTGCAAATAATATTCTAGTTATATTCAATGGCTTAGTAACTACAATCTTAGATATTTGTATTGTGACTTTGACTAGTGGGAATGTTGGAATAAAAAATATGTTTAAAACCATTGAATCATTTTTCCATACTATTGATTTAAATACAGGATATTAGCCTAAATTGGAACACTCGTATAAAGAAAGATATTTGTTTAGTTCAATCCCATTGGTTGCCTTGAGAAGTGGGAAACCAATTAAAGTATCTCCGATTAATTCTGCTAATATACATGGAAATAATAATGTTGGGAATATGACAGTCACTAATTCCGAGTTGATTGATTTCAATTGGGGTAAAAAGTTTAGTTTGGATCTTGCTGTTATTAACGTTACAACTCCAATCAATGAATTTAAAAAATTGAATAACCATCAATTGGATAAACCAGCGAAATAAACGTTGGCTCCAGAGACCCTATAGATGAAATATTATATCTGATATAACTGTCATCAGCATTTATATTAATCATTATGATATTAAGACCATTGACAAATATAGCTAAAGCAATTCAAAAGGATCCAGCTACGATGAGTTTAATCAAAGAGCTCGTAATTATAGGAGGTGTTGCTATAACTTATGTAACATTATCCATTAGCAAATTTTAAAAAGATATAAACCATATATTTGAATCATAATATAAAAAACTAGTTTTTGTATAACTTTCATATTTGAGTTATGCCCCAAATATAAATATTAAATGAAGAATTATTAACAAAATTTAATTCTAAATCGCAACTCCAAAATCTAGTGATATCCAAATCATTCATTTTGTTATTTGTAGTATTTGTATATAAATTTTATATTAAGTCAAGCGAAGTGATTTAAATTGAAACTATTTTCATATATATAGACAGTGCAATATTAATAAAATGATGATATAAAATTTTAAAAATTGTTTTCAAATTTGATACTAAACTTGACATTATAACCTTAACTTCAACCTTTACTCACCTCATAATACTAAACAATTCTATAATGATTTTAAAATCTAGTTAGTAAAATCACTTCAAAAACTCTCATTTTACTTGATTATTAATTATATTGTGATCAATTTTTGTATTTAATATCAGGTGAACTTGAATTATTTGAAAGTAGTCACTATATCAAAAAATGTGTATTCGCTAAATAGCCAGATTGGGTATATGTTCAGTTTGCAACTAGTGCTGTTGATTGCATGTGGACATCGATAATTAAAAGCCCAGCCTTCACGTTTGATTTATCACTCTGTAATTTATCTGATTTGTTATATTTTCTCTAGAAAATAGAATATTATATCAGGTTTTTTAATTATCAAGTAATATTTGTATATTGAAATTTATGCCTCTTATAAGATCAGAGTATTCTTTGGTTTAAAGTCTAATTGAAAAGTTTTAATAAATACAGATACCTCTTCCTCTTTGGTACTTTATTAAACGACAAAGTAAATATATATTAAGTAATAAAAACCCTTAATTAATAAAAATAATTTGAATTGATTTATCCAATCATGTTAATTACAAAAGTAAGTTTAGAATGTGTTTAAATTTATTAATGGAAAAATATATTGATAAGTAAAAAATATATTAATCTCTTTTATTGCTAAGTTAATGTTTTTCTATTGCTTCTCAAAAATGTATATAACTTGACTATCGAATACATTTTATCAATATATTTTCAATTTGATGATTTCAATAAATTTTTTAACTGAATTGATCCATTAATTATCTTAATTTTACTATTTTATTCGTTAGGTACCAAATTAAATTAAACTTTGGAATTGTTGACAATAAAATTGAAATATTTTCTATCAAAATTTGATAAAATATGTTATCATATTTCATTAAATATCATTACTATGCCTTGCTTTTTATATCAAAAATTTAAATATTATTTGATTATGACAAAAATTTTTTTATTATGATTGATTAATTTGTTTTAAAGATAGAAACCTGTAATGAGTTGAAAATTATGATGCAATCCGTGTTTTAGGAAAACTTTTAATATGTAATAACAATATACTTAAACTTTTTAGTTTTCATTATCATGGTTTTATCGCTGATATTTTTACAATTAATGATATGTCTTCGAATTATCAGATTTTTTGGTAGAGATAGTAGTTATTAAAGCATATGATCCTATTCCTTTGAATTATTCAATTTATCCCACAAGGCTTTGCAATTTTAGAATGAGATGATAAAATTTCAATTAATTTAAGATTGTCAAATAAAAAAATCGATTTCTTCAATAATCTCAAAAATTTATTTTAAGCAAAATATTATATTAACCAATAATATATAGTTAAATGAAGTTGCAAATAGTTTATATAAGTGTCTTTTATTCAGCTATCAATTTAGCTCGATCATCAATTCCGGTCATTATTGATACGGATCCAGGTATAGACGACGTTCTAGCTTTATTCAATGGTTTAGCAACTCCCAAATTGGATATCCGAGCTATAACTCTGGTCAATGGAAATGTAGAGTTAAGACAAGTTGTGAAAAATATAGCAACAATTTTCCATACTGTTGATTTAGATACAAAATATCAAACTAAGTTGAATCCCTGTTATAAGGAGCGATATCGTTTCAATTCAATTCCTCAAGTTGCTATTGGAAGTGACAAGCCACTAAATGTACCTCCGCCTATTTCATACGATTATTATGGGATTGATGGTCTTGGTAATGTAACAGTGGCTCATCCTGAATTTGTTGATTTGGATTGGGAAAAGAAATTCGGTCTAGATCATGTTAGTATTAATTCTAATGCTCTTGTTGATCAATCTAAAGAGTTAGAGAAAGATAATCTGTATCAGCAAGAAAGATATCGCGTTAGTCCCAGAGATGCTGTAGATGAAATATTATATCAGATCAAATCAACACCACCATTCACCTTAACCATTATGGCATTAGGACCATTGACAAATATAGCCAAAGCAATTCAAAAGGATCCAGCTACGATGAGTTTAATCAAAGAGCTCGTAATTATGGGGGGTGCTGTGACAGCTCCCGGAAATATTACACCAGATGCTGAATATAATTTTTATGTAGACCCTCACGCTGCCAAAATTGTGATTGATGCCAGCTCTGGATACTATCCAAATCAAAAATATGATTTATCTAAATTCAATTCATCCAGGATTTTACCATTAAAAATTACTTTAGTACCATTAGATGTGACAGAAACTGCAAGATTATACCCCGAAGTAGTTGAAGCCAAACTTCGCAAGGATAGCAGTCCCGTGAGCATCTTTTTATACAACATGCTTCAATTCGCACTAAATTTAGAAGAATGTGACGAAAACAACGTATGCAAAAAGGGCACCGGACTTCACGATCCCCTATGCCTCAGCTATATCACTGGATTAGCGCGTGCAAAACGCGAAAAATATTTCAACATCCAAATAGGTGTCGATGGCGATTTGAGAGGAAAATGTAGAATTAATCAGCCGAACAGTCGCAACCTTGTTAAAGTTGTACTGGGAATTAAACACCCTTTAAAATTGCAAAATTCATTGTTGGATAATATTATTGATAAAAAATGATATTTAATATACATGAATGAAAGTTGGTTATTTATTCCAAAATAAATGTTATTAATGAAGGTATTATATCATACACAATATTTTGAATTAAATATAATTAATATTCTCTAGAAATTATTATTTATAAATAATTATTAATTGACTTTTTTCAATATTATATTAGCAAATTTTTATTAACAATTCAACATAATATAATATCAATTTATGCAATACTCATATAAGTAATAAAATCATCTACTATATACTGTTAATTGATATAAAACTTTATTTAGTATTACATCAATATTCCTTAAAAATCTATGAGAGTAATGTTTTTCTTGATCTATATAATTGATATAGAGTATTGTAATAAATGAATAGAGAATACTTTTATAAGAGCTTATTAAAACTGTAATATTTTCAAATTAATAACGTTAGTTATATTAAAATATTGAGTTTGCATTATATATATTCAAAAATTTTATTTAACCAATAAAAATTAGTAAAAAATATCAAAATAGTTATTTAGGTTATAAGTAAAATAAGGTATTTAATATGTCTAACTAAAAATTATATTTTGTTATAAAATCAAACCATTTAACTAAGCTTTCGAAAACTTCTTATTTCATATAATCAACTGTTTTTAATCTCGTGACTTTTGTTGGGTATTTTGGTATGTAAGTTAAATTAATAGTGGAGAACATTGATGAAAATTATTAGATTATTTTTGGTAAAAAACCGTCAATTATTTGATATTATTAAAAATATTTTAGGTTGACTTGCAAATTTAAATAGATTAGAAGGGTTATATTCGCTTCTACAGGGATGTGAAAACATCTCACTTCTTCAATGATATCGGACTTTAGGTCTTCTCAGACATTTATAGTAACTTAAATATTATTTAGTTATTTTAACTGTGGCAGTCAAACTATTTAAGAACATTATTAAACAATAATATATGCGGCCAAAAATAAAAAAATTAACTCAATATTAATTTTTCTGATTATATTTTCTATTCAAAATATTGACACTTAAAGTTTTAATAATTAATATTGAATAAATAATATGAAATTTGTTTGAAAACTTTGAAATATTTACAGTTTCAAATTATAGAATAACTTTTGGTAGAATTAGGCCAGATTGTTAAAATAATTAAAACAGATTTATTAATATATCTATGTTTATAAAAATGTAAAACGGTGCCAAGTAATATATAACAACAATCTAATATATTTTATCACTCATTATTTTAAAATAGTCTAAAATTTCTTTCATTGTATTGAATTCTACCTAATTTAGATGAACTCAATGTATTTCAGAGTTGAAAAATACAACCCATAAACTGGTCTTGATTTTCATCTCAAAAATCCCGAAGGTTCCATAATATCTGGTATATTAGACTTCTAAAATCTGCTTAAATCAAGATTATAATTCCCCTTTGATTGGGGTTTCAAAATTGTTTTTAATGAAATTAAGGGGATAATATATGCAGAGTAATAAGAGGTTAATCGAATGAACTCCAATTCGAAGTTTTGGGCTGGATTCAAATTTAGTTTAATCATGGATTCAGGGATCTTAACAACAAATTGGCCAATAATCTTGAAAATATTTGGGAGAGTGAAATGGAAAAATAGTTTAACTAGTATATAAAGATTTAATAGATGCTGTGAATACATATTGGACTATAAAATTTTATACAGTTATTTCACTTTGACATTAGTTCAAAATAGTTTTGATTTATTTAATTTGAACATATATCACTGATAGCTTTGACATAATACCAATTTATTCTAGCAGTTAAAATGGTTTGCGAAATAGTTCCAGTCATTATCGATACTGACCCAGGTTGTGATGATGTGTTAGCACTTTTGAATTGCTTAGCATCTCCAAACCTTGATATTCGTGCTATTACCGTCACTTTTGGAAACGTTAACTTGAGGAAGGCTACGAGGAATCTTGCTTCAATGTTTCACACCATCACCCTGGATAAGGAATATCACACCAGCTTGAATCCCAACTATCAAGATCGCTTTCAATGGAATTCTATCCCTGTCGTTGCTCTCGGAAGTGAAGCACCTCTTCATATCGCACACATCGATGCCGAAAATTTCCACGGACTTGACGGTATTGGTAACGTCACTACAAGTCATCCACAATATGTAGATAAGTACTGGTTCAAGAAATTTGGTCTCGAACCCCTGGAAGAAGAAATAAAATTTGAAATCAAGGAGGAACAGAAAATGGACAAGAACCATGCTGAAGGTCATCCCAGATTTGAGGTGAGCCCCAGAGATGCTGCTGATGAAATTTTGTGTCAGATCAAATCCGTTCCCCCATTCACTATGACAGTGATCGCCCTTGGACCATTGACAAATGTTGCTAAAGCCATTGAAAAGGATCCATATACTATGGGCTTGATCAAACAGCTCGTAATCATGGGTGGTGCTGTCACAACGAGAGGTAATGTTACTCCATTTGCTGAATTTAACTTTTATGGAGATCCCCACGCTGCTAAAATTGTCATGGATGCAAGCGCTGGATTTGACCCCAAGCAACCCAGAAATGCTAATCTGACAGATTCCACTCAACCTCTCCCTCTCCCCATCTGCTTAGTTCCATTAGACGTTACAGAATCCGCCAGACTATTCCCAGAAGTGGTTGATGCTAAAATCGCGAAAGACGAGAGTCCAGTTGGCAAAATGCTTTACAATATGCTCCAATACCCCATCAGCCTAATTGAATTAAATGACAACGACATCTGCACGGGAGGTATGGGACTGCACGATCCACTCTGTGTCAGCTTCGTGACAAGTTTAGCCGAAGTTGAGCATGAGCAATTTTTCAATATTACCATTATCGAGGAGGGAGAACAAGCTGGTAAATGCTCTGTCGACCAGCCCAACACCAATAACAATGTCAAAGTTATCCTCAAAGCTAAGAACCCTCTTAAATTCCAACACTTTTTGTTAAATAATATTATGGATCCAAAATAATCGTAACTTGATTAATATTCATCAATTATGAAAATAAAATTAGTGGTAAATTTAATAATCTTATTAAGTACTAATTATTATGGATAATTGCTATTAATAAATGTGTAATCATTATAAATTCGTGTGAAAATCCAATTCATTTCCTTATATATTTTTATAAGAGTTTCAATTTTATATTACTATTATTAAAATATCAAAATATTTAAATTAGGAATAGCATGAATTAATATATATATATATTTCAATGATTACTTTGCAAAGATTTAGATTCTTCAAAAGTATTTTGATTATTATTGTATTTCAAAAATGTTTAATTATATTAAATATGTTTTCATATTAAAAAGTAGGTCAAATTAATCATAAATCAAATTATATATTTTGAAATCTATTCAAATAATTTTTTAATTATATTAATAGAGTCAATATAATTCATTAATTTTATAAATGAAAAAATCAGTATTCTGTTTATAAAAATTAAAATAATATTTTTAAAGTTAATCTTAAATTTAAGACAAAATTATAGAGTATCAATTCTAATAATTTTAATGGAATTATAAGAAAATAGATTAAATTGATTTTTCATAATGTTTGAATATTAAACAAATATCGTTTTTGAAATAAGAATAATTTAAATTGATAATTTTTATGCTAATAGTTTAGTGCTTGGAAATTAGAACACATATTATAAATTTATTATCAGTATCTAAAAGATTAATTATATTTTTATATACTATTAATTTAATAGTTTATTTAATCAAAATTGATTTATTAGTTTTTTGTTTTATTTTGTCTGGAATTAAAATAAGTAGAGTTTTAATATATATAAAATATATGAATGAATTTAATTATTTATTTAATTAGAATACTCTCAAAGAAAATATATAAAGTAAAATATAGAAAATATAAAAAAGAAATGAGTATAAAGATAAATAATAAGAAAAAAGAATCGACAAGAGCAGGATTTGAACCTACGCGGGAAATCCCATGTGCTTTCTAGGCACACGCCTTAACCACTCGGCCATCTTGTCTTAAATTTAAGATTTAGGAAATTAAATTTATATATGAAAAATATTTTTTAACTGAGTTTTTTTATGAATTTAAAATGCTAATAATTATATAATAATTTTTTTTTAAACCCATTATACTTTTATTAATATCAATATTTTTCATTTAATAAAATAAAATTTTTCTCCTTTTTTAAACTTTTTGCATTATATTTTTTTTATTCTTTTATTATAATCTATATATATCATCAACTAATGCGTTAAATGTGAAATTTTATGTTAAATTTAAAACCCTTAATAACTAACAAAAAAACTCAATGCTTATAATAAAATATTGGATTTATCACCAATATACAACAAACTCTAAATTATTAATAAAATCATAATCTAAAAAGTATAAATTAATTTTTCATCATTTCTATTAAAATAAGTCAATATTAATTCATAAAACTTGAAAATAAATTGATGTTGAGGCTGATGACAATCTATTGATTAAATTCAACAATACTTGAAATTGGGGTACCATAAATTTAGAAATTTGTAATTGCTAAATTATTACTCTTTTCTTCTTTAAAAAAATTGATAATATAATTTTTATAACGATTTAATAATATATTTTAAAATTATTGAGTGATTAATAGTTTGTTATTTTTAATTTAACTGAGAAAAAAAGAGAGAGAGTACATTTAAACTTAAGATTAAAAAAATCTAAGTCATTAATGTTGTTGATTAGAAATTCCAATAGGTCTTTTATTAATTAGCTAACCTGGATTTTTCTTATATTAATATCTTATATTTGTTATAATTATCTATTAGTTTTGGTAGGTCAATACAATTTCTAACATACGTCAAACCTTTAATTAAAATTCTAGATAACTGAAAATTAAAGTCACAATATGTTACTCAAATTCAATTCCTTAAGGTCGAACAGTTACCACAAAATGCGAGAAAACGACAGCGAGTTCCTCATCACCGAGGAGGACCGCACTACCAACCAATTCGAATTAAACGATTTTAACACCAGCAGCAACAATTACATTAATTATAACGACCAGTTGACTGAATCCCAACTCCAGTATGAGGATAAATATATCAGAATTGATCACAATATGATAGAGTTGAAACATTACTACTTCCCTACCGGCAATAGTAAAATGATACCCATTAAAGAAATTCTGGATATAACCACACCGGAGGCAATGGGTGTTCCGTGGTGGGATGTGATGATTTGGGGTAGAGGAATTCATAATATTTGGTGGGCTAAGGATTCTAACAGAGATCAAGGTAGATGCTCCAACACTATTTGTCTAAAGCAGAGGGGCGAAAAATGTATCAAAGCGTGTTCCGCTCTCGATCGCGAACGGGTTTTGAGAATTGTGAGATTTAGGCTAAATCTGAATTAATAAATATTCGTGACTTTTATTATTTATAGATATTGAACAATTGGTTATAGATAATTTTCTTCTATATTGTAACTAATTTTTAAATTTATATTATATTTCCAATTTCAATTTGTCCTATCTATTAATAATATATCAATATTTACTCATTAATGACTGTAATTACTTGGAATTAAAATTTAAAATCTAATATGATTATTCTAATTAAAATGGTAAACCCTGGTTTATAGGTATTAAGTATTATAACTTAATCACAAATTTATAATTCATACTATATTATTATCAATATATTGATTTTACAAATTTCAAATTATTAAATTATAAAAAATTTGAGTAAATTTATCAAATTAATAGTTCTAAATTATTTTGAGTTATAGTCATGGAGATTGAATATTAAGTCAACTTATTTGATGGATTAAAATGTCATTTATTTGCTCGAATATATTTGATATGAATTTTATAATTAATTGAATTAATTATCTAGTGATTGAAGCCCTGTATATGTTATTAACATTTTCAAGTCAATATTCTAGTCTAATTCACATCAATCAGCTTAATATCATAATAAGTTCTGTGATTTTATCAACTGATTTTTATTATTAACAAAATTATTTATATGATATTGGTTTGTACACCTTTTTTTTCAAATATATCCTTGCATAATTTTTGTTTATAAAGCAATCTGGTAATTTAAATTTATTTTATTGTTTCATTAATATATAGTTTTAGGTTATATATCAAGTTTCATGATATGAAATTATACTAAGTATATTTTTTAAATAATTTTTACATAATGCTAAGTTTAAAGTGAATGTTAGTTATTAAAACTACTTGAGAAAGTTATGTCCGGATTAGTTTATTTGAATGAGAGAGATCTAGGGAATTTCAGGCAACTGTTGATAAGGTAGAGGGTTAATTGATTTAAGTAAGATAGCTGGGAGGACCAAGATCAAGCTCGTTTGTTTAAAGATAGCTCTGATTTCGAATTGTATACAGGGTGAGTTGGGTAAGGTGATTTATGAGATTCTCCAGTGGCTTGTGTCGTCAGCCAATTAAAAGATAGAGGAGAGAGCTGATATATGATGGTGGAATGATTTTTCTATTAGGTTGATGTAAGTATACTTGGTAAGGAAGGAATCACCTGACTCAACAAAATATTTGAAAAATAAGATATTTTATTACTATCCTCCAAAAGATAACAATATATTCTAATTTATTAACGTAAATTTAACAAATATGTGTATGAGTAACTTGTTTAATTATGATAAACTTAATGTTTTGTAATATAACAACCTATAGTTTGGTTCAATTGAATTATTGCATAGATAATAGTTAATATATTTATTTCATTCTCTTAACTATTCTGTTTATTCTGGATTGATTCTTATTCCTTAAAATGTTATATTTTTTGATAAAAAGTTAATATAAGTTGATTTTAAAAATATTATTGCTTTTTTTAAATTGAATCAATTTATTATATAGATAAAATATATATTATATGATCATACAGGCAATATTATTAATATTTAAAATGAAATATTTATTTTTATAAATAAATTTAAATGAAATTTATAATTGATTATATTTATCTAAAATTATTTAATTAAGTTTTAAAATTTAAATTATCTTTTTTAAAATCACTTATATTTTATTTATTACTTTGTAATTTAAATAATAAGAATTTTTTATAATTGAAAAAAATAAACATTATAATATATAAAAAATAAAAATAAATATACAATATAAAATTAATAATTTCTTTTATTTTTAACAAAGATTTATTTAAAAAATAAATCTTTTTATTAAAGACTGAAATTTCATATTTTATAAATTAATTAAATTTTGCTATAGAAATTTTCTTTCCTATAAGCTAGTTTTTTAATTGCTTAATATAATTATAATTATATAAGTTATAATCTAAAGAATATATTAGATATAGTAGTTTTTTCAACTTATTTTTAATTAGAAAGATTTTTATAACTTTAAATTAATATATTTTATAATTATCATATAAAATAATAAGTTTTCTTAAATTATATTGAGCATACTAATTAAAAATAATTTTATTCAAAAAAGAAATATAAAGTTTACTATTAATTAATTTTCTTTTAAGAATTAAATAAAAATAACATATATTATTATTATTTATTATAATAATTAACATTTACTTATCAATAAAATATTTATTTTAAAAAATTTATAAAAAATGTTAATTTAACTTAATTTAACATTTAGATTTATATTTTAATAAAAGATTATACAAAAAGATTTATAATTCATTAATTATAATAATTCACTATAAAAACCTTGGTTTTTAATTATACTATAGTAAGTTTTATTTAATAATAGCTATTTTAACTTTTTTTAAGCTTTAATTAAATTATAAAGTATTTATTTTATATTTTTATTAATTAATTTTAATTTAAACTTTAATATATATAAAATACTTATATAATTAATATTAAAATATTTTGATAATTCTTTAGCTGAAATAAAAAACACTTTTTAATATATTTTTTTCTTTATTAATAATTAGAAGAGTAATTGTTGAAATTAATTTTTTAAATTTTAATATGTTTTAAATAATTTCTTTCTTAACTTTAAAAAAGTCTACCTAGTAATAAATTATTGATTTAAATAATACTTTAATATTAAAAGCTGCTTATAAATTTTAAATGATTTTAGAGGGTTTATGGTTAAGTTTTACTAATACTAAAATAAAAAACTTTTCATGGTTACTATTTAATATAAGTATAATTAAATTAAACAACTAATTTTAAAAAATTATACTTTTAATCAAAAAAGTTATTATATATATATATATATAATTTAAAACTATTTATTCTCTTATTTATTTTGTATATATTTTTTTATTTGAAATTAATAATATGTTTAAAAAATCAGAAATTAAAAAATTTCTTATTTTTTTAATTCTATAGTAATAA
>JNEM01013756.1:0-17405 GCA_000697335.1 Conidiobolus incongruus B7586
ATATACTCTTAATTAATATTTAATATATTGAATTTTAGTTTTTAATAAAAATAGATATTTCTTAAATATTAAAAGTTTAATAAAAATATAGCAAAAAATTATTGAAAATAAAAGAAAATATTAATTATATATTAAAAAATATATTTAATTTTTATATTGATATAAATAATAATATTAAAATTATCAATATTTTATAAAAAAATATTCAAAATAACTTATTAGAATAAGACATTATTACTTAAGTGATGAATGATAGAATATATATTATCTTTGAATAAAATAATTTTAAATAAGTAATTTTATATTTGCTAAGAAACAAATATAAAAATAAATTAATTTTTAAAATAATTTTGTGGTAAAATGAGTTAATTTTACATAAATCTTAAATTAATTTTTATGAAAAAAATATATGGCATAATATGAATAATAATTCGAATTAAACTAAAATTGATTCTATTTATCATGTATTGAATTATGTAATAGTATTACATTATGCATAAAATAAAATCAATTACATTTTGTTGTTTAATGGGTAAATTATAAACAGAAAAGTTCTCTAAATACGGTAAATTTAATAAATATCTATTTTTAATGATTATATTTATATTGTTACATTAAATATGATAAAAATAATAAATCTTCTATTTATAACCCAAGCATATAATTTTGATTGTTTAATAATCATTATGGATCTTTGTTGCTTTTCTATTAAACAAAAAAAATATTAGTTTAAATAGTGATTTTTGTTTTAAAATTTTCTAATGCTCTTGTTCTTGATATTTGATAAATTCAGAAATTCAGACAATGGATCTTTGGAATCTTTATTATTATTATTGTTTATTCAATTATATAGTTGAATTAATCAATGATACAACGATTAAAGAAACAAATATTGTTTAATTAAAAATTATTTATATATTAATAAATTATTCAAACAAATGTTTTTTGAGTATGCGATTATGCTTTTCTCTATCATTTATTATCCAACTCAACAAATAATATTGCTAAAAATATTAACTCACTAATGAATGGCCTGTTATTTTTAATATTGATTTTAATTTGTGTATATTGAATAAATATAGCAAAATAATTAAAATTTACAGATAATATTACAATCATTAACCTTAATCTTTTGATCAAATCATATTCATTCTAATTGAATTATTAGAATTATTTTTGCAATGTTGATTGCTATTTATTGATTTTTCGAACAAAATGAAATTAATATGATAAATACTATCATAATAATTTTTATAGTATATTATTTACTCATATCATATGTTTTTTGTTGGATTATAAATGCAATTAAGCTGTGTTTTTATGTTGTTTGTAACAATGTTATGAACATAATATATTATAATAAAGAATTATTCGATTAGTAAAAATATTATTATTAAATTTCCTTGTAAAAGATATTTAACTTGATTATCATAATACATAAATATTGATTTATATATAAAGTATAAAATTAAAATATAGGATTACAACAAAATAATTTTATTATAATATATGAGATATTGTTCAATATTGGTATTAGAAGAAATCTTTTGTATTCAATATATTTAATATTATATAATTTGATTAGATTAAAAAATATATCATATTATGAGTGTAATTATCTAATATTTGGTATTTATTCAAGTTAATTCAGCCATTCTTAATTTCAAAATCTGAAAATAAGCAATAATAGGACAAAAAGGAAAGCTGATATGTAAATATGATAATAGTGGTAGTTAATACTATCGATAGGGAATGATTTTGTTAATCACTTACGAAACTAAAATTATTCCCTTGAATTTAGAAATCACATTAGAGAACGCCTATTTCATATAGTTGGTTCTGTTACTTTACACCAGTAAACTCTTCCTCTCTACAAAATTCAACAATAATATCTAAAGTAAGATTATAATAAATTGACTAATAAACATCATCTAGTTATCATTGTTTCAAAAATATCCAGTCTCTAAGTTTTACTTGCAACACTCACAAAAGTATTGAGTTGTGACAAGTGTGAGATATTTAACTCATTCAAAGAACCCAATTCACAGTAAATCATTTTCATCTTATTTGGTGAACCTCATTGATTTCCCAAAGCTCTGTGGCAGCCTATCTTTTGCCACTGATGATTCCCTACTTAAGTCCTAAAAGTTTTTTTCTTTCACATTTACAATTGTCAAAATTATATTTTGAATATATAATGATTCAATGTCAGAATAAAAAAATAAAAAATAAACAAAGATATATTGCAATTTAATATAGTTCAAAATGAGGTAATACCATTTATAGAATGATTCATATACTATATTATAAATATCTATTACCATCAAACTAGTATTAACATTCAGTTCTAATTTATCAATTTTGTAATAATATCGAAAAGAATTCCAATAATATTAATAATGATTTAAATTTTTGTAATAATTTAACATTTCTTTAAATTAAATGTTGATAATGATTGTCTAGAAAATAATAAATAATAATTAAATAATTTTGATCCAATCAATTCAGATCAAAGATATATGTTTTGGTTATTGAATACTGTTAAATTGTATTGGAACTAATGAATGTACATAATATTGATTTTATCATATATGCAAAGTGTTGAGGTAAATTAAATATAATAAGAGGTACTTTATTATTATGTACATTGTAATATAGTTCGAAAGTTCAGGCTAATATTTTAATTACACATTTAACTTATGAAATCCAATAGGATAATATAAAGGTTGATCTATTACAATATGGCTATGATTATTTGGTAGCTAATGATATTGGGGAAATTCAAACAAATCATTGTTATATTCTAAGAATATTAAAATTACTGTTAAAATAAAAAGATCTCCAAATTACAATTAATAAAATACTTAACAGGGCAAAGATATTTAAATGGTTCAAACTACTTCCATTGGAAATACTTACATAGTTAAACATATAATTAAAAATCTATTGGAAATGATTTGATACAGTTATAATCAATCCCCAAAATCTGTTAGTTAAGTAAATCAAATTTGAAAAAGGATTGTTATATTATTCATTTAAGGGTTCTTGATGACTTAAATAGCAATTACTTTAATCCCACTTGCTAATATTCAGGGAGATTATTGGGATAGCCAGGATTGTTGCAAATATAGGGATAATTATAAAGGGTTACTTGAAACAATTTGTTAATTGAGAAATGATAACCAAACTTTTTAAGATTTGAAGTTTTTAAATTTAGTTTAATAATATAAAATTATAATTAAATAAATTAAATTTCATTATTATTTGGTTAAAATAATTAAATCATTATTAAATTGATAATTAATCAATTCATGTAAATTAAGCATTATAATAAATGATGAACTATAACGAGGTGTTCCAAAATTCAAAAATTATCAATCCATTATTAAGATTATCTCGTTAGACAAGCGATTGTCACCAATATTTATCATGTATACTAGTTTTTAATAATAATATTTATATAATTTTAATATAATTTTAAGGCTTAAACAAAATCATTGAGAACAAAATCACACTTGTTAAATTGAAGTCTTTTAATTAAAATCTGTGAAGAGTTTTCATTATCTAATTTTCCAGTTTTTAATAAAATAAATTTAACATCGAAAGATAAAAAACATTATTAAAATTAATATTGATATTTAATTTGATAAATTACCTTGTAATGTTGCGCAAAAATAATGTTTGTTTATAATTGAGGATTTTCTGTTGAATTAATTTGATAATCTAAATCAATTTCATTATTTGTGATTAATTTCATTAGTTTGGTATATTAGGATCAATTTTCAAGATCTTCAGCATGTTTACAGTTATTCATTTAATTTGAATATAGTACCATATTTATATTCAAAGCTTCTAAGTTTGGGCCAATGATCAAGGGCTATGAGAACTCGTTGAATAAACAATAACAGTAATTAAATGAATTATTATATATTTTTAATTAATGGCTCAGGTGATTAACTAATTTCAACGACATTATTACTCAATTTTAGAATTTGTTAAATGAACAATATTATATTTAATTTGCCACTCCGCTGGTAATCATATGATAACACTAAATGATGTCACTGTAGATAAAGATGCTTTGGCTACTATGATATAATCAGGTAATACATAGGCTTATTCGTGGTATTATATTTAAATCATCTGTAAATATTTAATACTAAATATATAGAATCAAATGTTTTATTTCTTGTTGATTGACTAAAAAGTGTAAGATCGGCAAAAAAAATGACTGAAAAGTGTAAATTATAGAAATCTTCTCATTTGGGTTACTTCAATAAGTGGCCCTTTTTGCCTTACTTCAATCCCATTCTCATTGCCCTGATTGGACCGAGCTCTTCATCCCGCAGATTCTCAATTGAGAAAACTTTGGAGTATAAATAGATCTGAATAGGCTGATTCATGCCTTGAACAAATTCTGATATTGTTAAATTAAATATTAACATCTATTAACATTAGCTGCATTTTTCCTATATTAATACTTCCTTCCTTCCTTCCTTCCTTCGGTTTTACTTTGTTACAATTTTGTTTTATTTGATATCTTATCCATTTTGATAGTTTTGTTATTGTTACACATATTCTTTAATTTAAATGGGTTTCTTAAAGCACTGGGATTTTTTCAAAAGCAAAAAGTCAAAATCTCCCTTCTTGTCTGCTTCACCTTCTTCAAGTAACTTGCCGCTCAGCTGTGGCATCAGCGAGCCTTTAGAAGCTTCCCCCGTTATGGGACGCAGATCCGCTGTCGAGCGCTCACAGCGTCCGTCAAAGTCAAGCTTCCAAGACAGTCGTAGTTTGGTAGATCTGAACGTCAACAGCCATAATCCACTATCCAACAAAACGCGCAAAGTGATATTGGAGAGCAACTTCGACAGTATTATAAGAGACGGCTTTAAACTAGGGGATTCGGATCAAAAAGTCACCACTTTGAAAGTGAGTTTGACTCCCAACAACGCTAGGACAAGTCGCTACGTCTGTTAATAACTTACACCATCTAGATGATATATATAATTTTATAATCAATTTCCATCCTTTTCATTTCTTGTTAATAATTTAGACTTTCGCGCGCTTTAGTACCACCAATAACCATCTAAATAATCTAATACTACCATCAACATGAGCATATCCATCTAAATAATCCTTCTCAAAATTAAATAATGCACTACATAATAATAACTATATATTTGTAAATATACAGTTTCGACCAATAGTCAATCTAATATATCTATAATAATCATAATAAATCTTAAAATCGACCCAAAACATATCATATCTCCTTAATTTCCTCCTATTTCCCTCTCCTTACCCTTATCAAACTATTTGAATTTATTCACATCTTGAATGTCCACAATAAACAATTTAGAGGATTTCATTAATTTTGACTATTTTTAACACTCATTTTGGAATTGTATTAACCCAATTCGATTTTTTTAATAAAATTTTTTAGTCAAGTTTAATTAAATCAATCATAATTAAAAACAGTCCAATTATAGTGATTCAAATCCCATAAATTTTAGTTTTTTCATTTCAAGTATTTGAAATTAATTTATAATTGATATTTTATTCACTGAATGATAATCAAAGAAAATCAATTACATCACTTTAAATACCAATTTTACATATTTTAAAAAATGTACCATATTTTTTGTCTCTGATTTTTATTCTCCATACTATCGTTCACTACTTCAAACAGCTGGTGAATGAGGGATCCTTACTGAAGAGACGCCGATTCTTGAGTAATTTAACGCCCAATGTGGAGTATCACCCACCAAGTATTGTCGAGTTCTTCCATCACTACTATGCTGCTGGTGGCGGTGGAGAGCGTGTATTGTGGCAGAGTGTCCAATACGTCCTCGATAGATGGGATTTTACTACCTGTGCTATCTACACTGGCAATAAATTGATCAAGGAAGAGATGATCGATCATGTCAAAGTAATTTTATTTATTTATATAATATATTTATATTAATATTGGGTTTAGGATCGATTTAACCCTGAATTAGATACTAACAAAATTGATTTAATTTATTTGAATCGTAGGGGTTGGGTCAAAGCTTCTAGGTATTTTTCAGTATTATTCACTTAATTATATGCCACCAGCCGTTGTTATTTATAGATACTCTGTTTTGAAATTATTAGGACAGAGTTCAGGATCTATTATATTAGGTTACGATGCTATCAATCAACTAATTACTGATTTATTCATTGGTAAACTTAGATTTTATGGTAGATTTTAAATTTATTAATATTGAAAATAGATACTATGGAATATAATTTTACATATCCTCTAGTAAAATTATTAACTCAAGTTTCCGTAATCGCCTATGTTCGTTATCCTACTATTAGGTAACTATTCATGGATTATTTTTTGTATTTATTAATAATATATTTGATATAGTTCTGACATGATTGAAGTTGTGGAATCTCAAGGTCCTAACTCCTTCAACAATTGAAATTCTATAGTTAAATCTATTCCAGAATTAAATTATTTCAAAATAATATATATTATATCAATAATAGAAACAGAATTTTTTATTTAATGTGTAGTCTTCAGCTATTACAAATTACTGGCTTGGATTTACCCTTGGTCAGGATCTTTCTGTGACCAAGTGATAGTCAATTCCAGCTGGACTTTGGATCACATTCTTTCTATGTGGTATTCTCCCTGTGAGTTTGTCTATCCTCCTTGTGACATCGATTCTTTCACTCTTACCAATCAGGATCATTCTCTCTCCATCGTTTCTCTGGCTCAGTTCAGGTAATCTATATTATAACTATAATAATCACCCATCAACTAAGATTATTTGATTTAGACCTAAAAAGAGCCACGCTCTCCAATTACATATTATGGCAGCTCTATTCAAAAAAATATCCTCAATTTAAATCTGATAGCCTCAAATTATACCTTATGGAAGTGTTCAAAATGATCAAGATCAACAAAGTGTTGGCAATTTGAAAAAATTGCGCGATGAATTAGATTTACAGGTAATTTGAATTAAAATCATATTATCCTACAATATTCATCTTTTTAATTAGGATCATGTAGAATTTATTGTGAATCCATCTTACACCATCGTTCAATAATATTTGTCCACCTAACTCATTGGATTACATATTATGAAGCTGAAACACTTTGGTATTAGTGTTGTTGAACTAATCTGTAGTGGACTGATTACTATTGCTAATAATTCTGGATGTCCTCAAATGAATATCATACTTCCTGAAGAATTTGAATACTACCCTGGAGGTAATTATAATGATATGTAATCAATTAATCAAATATTAACAACATATGATAGGTTATTCGGCATCTACAGCCAATGAATATGCTGATTTAATCTATCATATCATCCACCTTAAAGGTGACGAAAAGATTCAGTTCGCCAAAACGCTCTCAAATGGTGCTCCCAATTCAGTAATGAAGAGTACGAGAAAGGATTCGAAAAAAGTTTTATCAATTATTTTAATTAAATATTAATAGAAACTAATAAATTAATAATTAACATCTTAATCCTCAAATTTATTTCAATAATGTAAAGGGATACATGGGGAATTTGGTGTAGAACACGCTTGAAAGGTAAACTAAAGTACCCATTAAAACCGTACATAATAGAGCTACAAGGGCAAATTTCAAAGTTTCGTTCTTGATAGGGTTTACTTTGTTCACTAAAGTGACAATGACAAAGGATGATACACCATCTAAATACTATATTAATATGATTAATATTCAATTTAAATTGTTAAACTTACAGATTAAAGCAACGATCTGAGATTCAATACCATATTGGTCTTGGAAACCTTCATGCCAGACTTTGACTTTGCCAGATCTGTCTTGAGCCATGAAGCCAGGGCCTCGAATTTGATTGAACATGTGTCCAGATACCATCATTAAAATAAATACCTAAAAATCATCAGTTAACAGATATAAAATTTGATATTGGCAATAGTAATACCAAACTGAAAGCAGCCCAAATATTAGTTTGAACCAGCATTGTACTCAATTTAGGCAAGATCAAATATACAGCCAATCCCAAGATAACAATACCGACAGCAATTGATCCGTACAAAGACCAATTGATAGGTCTATAAATTTTGATTTTTTCGTCGATTTTATTCTCTAAAAACTTGGCGAAGGGCTCGGGATCGAAGCCACTAAATAATCAGATATTATTCATATCATGGTAAAATTAGATATTACCTCATAGCGATATTATATTCATCATATTTGGGATCTTTGGAGGGAGTTTCAGAAGCTGGAAAGAAGAATAGGTTAGGAGCACCTCTCAACTTGTACTAATTTCAATTTATGAATAAATTGCTGTAAATAATTCTATTAAATTTTACCTTAATAAAAGTATTTTGAGCATCTTCAAAGTCCAAAACACCGAAGAATAACTTATGCTTCTGAGGATGTCTCGCCCAACTCTGTCCCAATAATCTCATAGTACTGTCAAATTCACTATTTTATAACATTTAATAATATGATTTATAAATGATAACAATAAATTACTTACACACATTGTTCACAACCAAAACCCGATCCTAAGGCGGTCAAAGCGACAGCCAAACTAAAGTTTCTAGGTGTCTTAATAAATTGTTGAAAATCTCTCTCCTTGAGGTACATCACACCTTCCTTGGTGGGATAAGTCGTAATCTTTTGAAAAATTTCATCCTTTGTCAATTCGGAAGATTTGGATTTTTTAGCTTTGCAGCTGACTTGTTGTAACAAGGTTAAGCTGATTATTAATTGAATTAGTTTTTTAAAATATAGTTTCATTATTATTATGTTGTATTTTTGGATAGAATACAAAAAGTGACTTATAAATTAATTATTAGATTTTATGTCATAATATATTCAGTTTTAATTAATGGGATTAAATTGAATTAAAAGATTGATGATGTGTCACAATTTGAATTGATGAAATTAATTGTTGAATAAATATAAAAATTAAAATGATATTAAATGGGTTAACCAAAATAAAAATTAATGTTAGTTGATAAAAAGATCAAAGGAAAGTATATAGTAGTAAAAAGTATTAAATGAAAAAAATATATTAAACATTGATTAAACATAATAATTTGAAAATAAAATTTTAACTGTTCAAGTTCAAAAAACGTGATGTCACGGTTATTAGCTCTTGGAGCGTCATTGAGGACACTGACACAGCCATTCTGTAGGCCAGATTGTGAAACATGATACCTACCAGCTGGGGTAAACTACCAATGATCAGATCTCTGGCTATTCGGCCTTGATCACTTGTAAATGGGGCTTTGTACAGAGCGACTAGACCAGCAGCAACAGTGGCGGCGTTAGGATCCGACATGCTAAAAGATGGAATCAAGGAATATCAATAGGAACGGGTTTAGAAGGATTAGTGTAAAATGACTCAAGTGGAACTATAAGCAGTTACTTGAGTATACCAAAAGGGTTGGCTTTGGATGTAGGAAAAAGGTTTATTAATGTAAGAAAGTAAGGTAAGAGAGAGAGATCAAGAAGGGAGCCGAGCCCTTCTTATACTTAAGTGAAATATATAGGCATAAGTATGCACGGATGAGTAACAGTGAGGTCACTCAGACGTGGACTGGTAAAATGTTGATAAGGCCTAATTTGGTTAATCAGGTACTTAATAGTGAATTGGAGTGAAGAAAGGTATCAATTAGGTAGCAATCGTCACACGTGATGTGACACTTATTATCTAATGGATACCTTCTCTCACTCAAAATCACTACCAAATCTCCGATTATCCCAATTAAGCCATATAAATAATCTCAACCAGTTATGAATAAGGCTCTAAACCCTTGATATCACAAAATCTATATGTCTTACAACCACGCTATTGATCCGTAATGGCCTATTTATGCCAACCCTTCCCACTCAATCCAAAGGAGGACTTTTTCTATTCTACTCCACAAATAAACCTTATTTTCCTACTAAAAACCTGCTCTCAAACGTACTCAAGAGGCCGCTTATAGCTTCACTTGAGACATATTCTATTATCCGTCTGCATCCATTCCTATTGATATTCTGTGACTTTGCCTTCTTAGCATGTCAAATCCTCACACTGCCACTACTACTGCTGATTTAGTCGCCCTCTTTAATGCCCCATTCAACAGTAATCATGGTCGGATCGCCAGGGAACTGATCATCGGCAGTCTACCTCAGTTTGTAGGCACAATGCTTCACAATCTGGCTTACACAATGGCTATGTCAGTATCCTCGATGACGCTCAAGGAGCTAATAACCGTGACACGTGATACAATCCGATATGGTCCAGTGGTTAGGATTTCTCGCTTTCACCGAGACGGCCAGGGTTCGATTCCCTGTATCGGAGCTGGAACAATATATTTTTATCACACTATTTTTAAATATTTTATATAATCTCTATTTTTTTATTTTATAATTTTAGATTTTCAATTATTTAGTATATTGATATCAATTTAAATTTTCTCTATACTTTAGTTTTAAGTAAAAATTCTGTGAATATAAAAATTGATTTAATAAATATTAATAACTGATATAAACTCAAAATAAATGATATAGTAAAAAATTAGTTTAATTATTAATTATTATTTATTACTTATTGGTGATTCAGGATGAATATCAATAAAAAGGTCAAATGAAATATTTAGTTATATCTATAATAAATCAAAGGTGAAAGATTAGAATGGGTGGAATGACTATATCGAAGAAAGTAAACAATTTTTTAAATGTTTTATTTGAAGAATTGAATGGGAAGATATGTGAATTGATATATATAAAAGCATATATATATATATATATATATATAAATACAAATCTCTGATTATGGTTAATTAAATTCTTGAATGTAAATTGTGGCTGATATTGCCTCTTCGAGCGTCATCAAGGACACTGAAAAGCCATTGTGTAGGCCAGATTGTGAAGTATGGTGCCTACAAACTCAGGTAGGTTACTGATGATCAGTTCACCAGCCATCCGGCCATGATTACTGTTAAATGGGGCGTTGAAGAGGACGACTAAATCAGCAGCAATGGCAGTGTAAGAACCTGACATGCTAAGAAGGCAAAATCAGAGAATATCAATAGGAATGGATGTAGAACGGGTAATAAAATATGTCTAAAGTGAAGCTATAGGTGGCTCCTTGAGTATGCTTGGAAGCAGGCTTTAAGTAGGAAAATAAGGTTTATTTGTAAAGTAGAGTAGAGAAAGCCCTTATAGAATTGACTGGGAAGTGTTGGTATAAGTAGGCCATGACAGATCAATAAAATGGTCGTAAGAACATTTGGATATTGGGATATCAAAGGGTTAGAACCTTAATCACAACTAGTTGGAATTATGTATATGGATCAATTTGGAGGATTATTGGTTGGGGAGTGTGATAAGGTATGAATTACATAACATTTGTGAATTAAATTGTGACAATTGCTATATTATTGACACCTTCTCTCCCTCATACATCACTACCAAAACCCCGAGATTTCCCAACTTCCACATGCTCCGAGAACCAAATGTGTTCCTATAATCATGTTCCTAATCTATCATGACCTACTTATACCAATATTTCTCCCTCAATTCTACAGCGACCTCTCTCGACTCTATTCTACAAATAAATCATATTTTTCTACTCTAAAAACACCGTTTTTCCGAGCGCACTCAAAGAGCCACATAAAGCTTATTTGAGATCTACCCCACTAATCGTTCTACATCCATTCCCACTGATATTCTGTGACCTGCTGCCTTAGCATGTCGACCCCTCATACTGCCACTGTTGCTGCTGATCTAGTCTCCCTCTTTAATGTCCCATTCAATGCTAATCATGAACGGATGGCCAGAGAACTGATCATCAATAACCTACCTCAGTTTGTAGGCACAATGCTCCACAATTTAGCCTACACCATGGCTGTGTCAGTATCATCGATGACGCTCAAAGAGCTAATAACCGCAACATAGATTCCGGGCCTTCTTGGCTCAGTTGGCAGAGCGTCCGCCTAGTAAGCGGAAGGTCACCAGTTCGATTCTGGTAGAAGGCATTGAAACAATACATTTTTTTGAATCTAACTTTTTCCACATATGTGCTATTAATACTATATCTATTTTCATTTTTAATTATATTTTACATTTAATATTCTTTTACTATAATATTTTAAATATTAGTCTATATAATATTAAATATAAAACATATTCATTTTTTATTTATTCATATCTTAATCTATTAGCCACTATTACAATAATTTATCTTATAAAAAATCTCAAAAATTTCATAAATGTAACAAAAATTGATAATTTATATTTATTTATGTGGTTTTTGGTTTTGTATATTATAATATAAGTTTCTCTTAATTATTACATATAAACAATATGCTAATTTGTAAATTTTCATTTATTCACATTTTTCTATTTGCAAATTCATATTCTATCTATTTTATAATAATAAAGTTAAATTTTTTCTACTGATATTCATATTTCATTATTTCATCTTTTTATAATCATTCAATAATGGGTATAATTTTATTTGCTATAATGTTTTTTATATCATAAAATTAAAAACACATAATTTTTATTGGTAATTATTTAGTCACACCATGTGTTCAATAGTGTTAACTCATTATTAATACGGCTCATGACCAAATTATCATAATTAAAAAGGTGTCAATAATATTTTGAAAATAAAATACCGTTATAGAATAATTTATAAAGTATTATATTTTTCAATAAAACTAACTATTATGAATTTGAATCATTTTTTCATTAGGGTATTTTACCTGTTGAAATTATCAAGAACTAGCTATTATAATAATTTGTGTTCTAAGAAAAATAAATTTAAAAATCTATTAAGAACAATTATCTTATATCAATAAATTACCAAAAACATTAAATATAAAGAAATTTGATACAAATACCACAGTGCTAGAAATTGGAATAAAATCATTACTTAACAATATATATATATATATATATTAGTTTTTTAAGAAATAAAAATTTAATTATTATTTTATTGACATTTAATCTAAAATTTTCAATATTTATTAACAAAAGATTTAACTGATTATTGAATTATAATTATTGAAAAAATTTGATGAAATCTGGTTTATATATGAATCTCATATTATTGATCATTTTATTCCAATAATATTGCCAATTGCTAATTATAATCTATCATTACAAATATTATAACCTTATCATTAATTATATTGCAGAAAATTATTACTGTTTTTTGATAAATTAGTTAAATTATAGTAATTGACATTATTAATCAGTGTTGATTGATTAATGCCACCATTTCCTTTCCGGTTGTATTTCAAATTGTTTTTTATATAAATAACTATGTCACACGTATACTAAGAAAATACTTAATGAATTAAGCCATTATAATAAACAAATGGATACTATACCGAAAATTCAGTTGTAGTAGCTTCACCACATATTTAAATCTAGATTTTGGTTAATAATCACAAGATTACCCAATAATCGCCCTAGTTCTACAAATAAAGATCAATTTAATTTACCTTGAACGATTTCTAATGACTTGTTCGATTTATTTTAGCAGATCTCTCAATAGCTAAGATAATTTGATCAATTAATTACATATAGATTTTTATAGTGAATAACATGATCTATTAGTCTCTCAATCGTACTCCCATTTTTAACTAAATCCCTTTAAAATTAGAATGATATTGTAATAAAATTTAATTATTGAAAGGTAGATTTTGTGATACATCAATCCAATTGATTAAATTTTATTAATGTGTGTTTTGATTAAAAAATTTTTTATTACTTTAATTATTGGGTGAATATGCAAGGTTAATTATGGGTTTATGGTGTTTTTTCCATCGCTCTACATTCTAAACTTGGATAAACTTATGGATTTTATGCTTAAATAAGTATGAATAATTAAGTTGTTCTCTTTAAATTTAAGTCACGAATTGATGATTATTTTTGATTAAAATGGGAATATCATAAAGTGGCTTGATTTTAGAAATCTCTTATTTAAATTTAGAAATGTAATAAGTACTGTGGTTTCATATTAGACATATTTCGCTGGATTATTTGTACTTAAGTTGGGAGTTAGATCATCAAAATACTCGGCTCTTTATATTGGCTTAAATTCGATAGTGACGCTTACACTAAATGGGATTAGCTTGGAACTTGAAATCAAGTGTGATTGGATAATGGGATGTTAAATAGTAGACCATGTGGCAAGCTTCTCATTTGATTAACTTTGAATTTCTTAGATGCCAACTGTTTTGCTCGGGGTAGAATTCAGTTAAATTGTGTAACCTGTAACTGGGGGGATTAGTAGGAGAGGAATTCTGATTCGCTGGATGTGATATCTTATATCTATCCGTAGGCGGGGGGAATCGCTCGATTCAGGAGATGGCAAATTTTGAAATTAAGATGATGATTTCAAATTTTGGGATATTTAAATACTACCTATCATATTTTAGGTGTGGGATTTGCGCTGGTTGCCATCTTATTTTATATTGGTTCTATTCTCTCGCATTGGATTTTTACTATTTTTAACTGATTCAAATATTCTAACTTGAATAGTTTCATCATAATGGATCGTAGTATTAGTAGTGAGACAAGTTCAAGCTCTGTGAGTTCTACTTCTAGTTTGGTAAATCCCGAAATCATATACGTGCCTCAATCTAAAGGTTATAGCACACCATTAGAAATTAAAGCTCAAGTTTGGGATTCGGTTATTAATAAGTTCTATAAGTTTAGTGCTAAGGGAGACCGTTGCTATACGGTTGGTCCAAAACTAGAAGAGAACACATTTCATTCCTCGCCTATTGTTGAAACACCGCAACAACATAAGAGAAGGACGAGAATACCTTCACCTTTTTTACAGTCCTCGTCGTCAAGTTCTCTATCTTCTAATCGCTCTTTTTCCTCTTATACTTCTTAGTAATCATCGATTTACGCATTATTACTGACCTAATGTAATTATTTAATTTATGTATTATCTTGGACTAAGGCATACGACACCAAAAATCAAGCTATCACTTTAACCACCATGTAATTAATTTAAATAATCAAGATAAATTAAATATTATCAAATATACTAATACCAATAATTATATATATATATATATAATAATAAATTATTTTATTTTTATTATATCTACTATAGTCATGATTAATATTTTATATTTAGGTAGATCGGAGTATATCTACACATTCAACATCAAATATATTTGTATATTGCCTATATCTCTATATTCGGCTTTATATTTCATAGATCTTATTGTGTTGAAACTTCATATTTTTTAAAATGAATTAAAATGATTCCTGATTTCTGTTTATAGTAATCAGCACCTCTATAAAATATATTATAAAAGTGATAGGTAAGCAATTTGACTCTTCTGAAGAGTATTGGATGTATCTGAATGCTTGAACTTTTATAGTTCAGTGAATAAATTAATACCACCTACACAAAAATCAGTCATTTCGCACTAGATCAAACGATATAATAATTAAATTTCCATCATTCGTTTTCAATTTATTTTAAATTTATCCACCTATAAGAGACAGCAATACTTTAAAAGTAAATACCAAAGGTCTTCAATTTAAAGCTCACTTAGATCATAAGACTTCCATACCCTTAAAATGATATAAAATTATCTTTCTCAAATCCTATGAATTTTGTTAAACTTTGACTTAATTTTCTTGCTTTATTACTCAAGTCATCATCTCCATATTTAAATAATAACCACATTTTAACAGCTCTGTTTTGAAATTTATCCAATTAAATTCATTTTTTATACCTATCAAATTTTTGTTTAACGTTAATAATCTAATAATCTTTTTATTAATTTTTTAAGTTTTACCCCTTGTTTTTAAAGAAATTTAAAGGTTTAATATCCTATCATTTTTTCCCTATTTTCAAAATTATAAATTGTGAATTTTATTTTAAAAGTGAAATGATATAAACCAATAATATTTAATTGATTTTAAATTGATTTTGTTTATGTGAAATGTTACTTTATATAAGTTGAAATTAATAAAATGTAATAATAGAAAATATTCAATAAATCTTATTAATAATTTTATAGTTAACTAAAATGCATAATTAATCGTGAAGTTAGATAATTCTGTCTTATAATTAGATCAAACATGAATTTGGAGTATGAAATTGTGAATAATGAATATAAAATCTGTGATTGATGTCTCCAACATTTTATTTTTAACAAAATATATACTTTGAAAATTCTTAGAATATTGTATACTTTTGTAGATTATAAAATTTAAATTTATATATTACTATCTTAAATCTATAACATTTTCGTATTCAGATTTATTTGTAATATAAAATCATCTTTGTCTTCAAACTTGGTGAAAAGCATACATCTTAGAATTCATCAAACTCAGGTCATAGTATAATAAACGGGATTAATTGTTTATATTTTTGTATATAAAATACGTTCTATATTTCGTGATTTGATTCAGTTATTACATCACAATATTCAATTTGCTTCATTCAAAGATATAGCAAATTTGATTGATGCATATTTAATAACTTATTTCCTACTTTGGTAAAAGTAAATATTTGTATAGTTTGATAAAATATGAGTCTTATTATTACGAGATTTTAGTCATTTTAATATTTTATTTTAATATTTTTTTTTGCAAAATGAATCAGCATTTAATATTCATTAATCAAGTTAACTGTGATAATTTTCATCAAAATTGCGGGTCAATAATTTTTACCATAATAGAAAATAATTATTTTATTTCGAATTCATCTTTTGAAATTATATAATAAAAACTTAATTAATATATAATTTTTGTTGAAAATTATTTACAATTTAAAAATTAATTTAGAAATAATATATTTAATTGATTTAAATATTTATAATTTATATAACAAAATACAAAAATTTTACCCTTAATTTATTACCAACATTATTATTAGATAAAATGAACAAATTCCAATAATTCAGTCAATGCTATTAAAGAATTAATCTGATAATTGCTATTAATTTTGTCATGTATATTTAATAATAGTTACTTTATACTTACCAATACCCATATATATAATTTATTTATTTATTATAATTATATTGATTTATATTGAATAAATTTAACCCAAATCTGTGTTAATATTTGAAATAATTTAAAATTTCATATTTAAATCATTATTATATAGATATTCAAAAATTTTGATTTTATAACTTAAAAGCCTTTAAAGAGGATGTCATAATATTGGTATAATGATATTCTTATCCAGAAATCAATATAATAAAATATATTATATTATTATTTTATTCAGATTTTTATATAAGATAATATTTGATAATTTATATTTTAATAAAAAAAATTATAAATTATAAATATTAAAAAAATTAATACTATATCTAACAATTATAATTTAAAAATAAAATTGGAGAAATATTAATATAAAAAAATAATTAATATTTTAATATTT